>VJMH01006901.1:0-11030 GCA_009835185.1 Aphanomyces stellatus | reverse complement strand
CAGTAGAGGTGAACATGCCGTTGAATCTGTCTACGCTCCGTCGCGACAAGCCCAAGATGTGGCGGACGGTGTCGGCATCGATGCCGTACACTTGTACTAGCACAACGCATCTCCAACGCATGTCAATGCTGATCATCGTAAAACACCTTCTTTGCCAAATTGAATTTGGACAAAACAGTGGAATAAGCTTAAGGTATGGGCTCCACCAGTATCTAAACCAATCACTGTCGCTGAAATAATTATAAAACAACGCGATCCGTAAAATTATCCTGAAACCATGCGTAAAATCATCCCCTGTCTGTTGTAATTCCACGTCGAATAATAATTAAACCATGGATTTAGGTCTGGAATAGCCAAAACAGGTGCAAAATTTGTATAAGTATTAGTACTTGTTGGCCATGAGATCGAAAATGTATTGTTTGTATTAGTAATATTAGGCCAACTGTAATACATACTAATCTTGTTTAAAGCAATTTTTTTGCCTTGAAGATTAGCTGATCCTAAATTCAACTGCAATTTATTATATGGAGCTGCTTGAGTAGTAATATCCAATACATTGCTAGTTAAGCTCAGATTATTCTGATTGAGAATGATGTTAGAGATACTCATTACAAGCTCTGCGTGTAAATACTATATTTAATGCAACAAAAAAAATGCATTTTAATTTTTTAAATTAAACTGAAATAGATTCCACAGCTGCAGGCTGGACTTCGACCTCCGGACGAAATTGAGCTCTCTTATTTTGATAATATGCCTTAGATCTAGCTTTTAGTTTTTCTTTGTTCTCTAAATAATATATTTTAGCTCTTGCTGATTGATTCGACTTATTGTTTTTGTAATATTCATTTTGATATTCTAAAAGACTTTTTTTGTTAACTTGATAATATTCTGCAATTTTTTCTTTATTCTCTTCGCGGTTTAACTTATCTCTTTGCTTAAATAAGGGTTGAAATGCCTTAAGTTGGTTAATATTCTTCAATTTATTCATCCAAAGCTGCTCATAGGCAAATAGATGATTTTGATCACATACTTCATACTGTTTGATCTACATCATTTTAAAGTTTTCAGTCCCGTAGTTTTCAAAATATGGATAGATTGAGACAAACTTTCTTTTATCTCTTTTTTTCAACCAATTTTTAAATGTGGTTATATGGCACTTAAAATATGAATGTGCAAGGGACACGGTCGAAAGCAATTTATGACGACCGCGAGTAAAGTAATGGCTAAATACGTCTTTCTGTATTTTTTTATCGTTGCTATAATCGTCAATAATAACTAATTGAAGCTCACCAGGAATTTGTTTAATCATATCAACACTCGGCGGAGCGTCAGGTGGATAAATAGTTATTAATGGACCTAATTCATCACGAAGAAAGTTATAGAGTTCTTGGTCAGGGTTACGGGCTATCAAATGGATTTTAGCATAAATGTTTGGGCTTTTGTAGATTAGATCACAAACTAAATTGGTTTTTCCTGCAAAACTTGGAGCAAGTATAATCGCTCTAAATAAATTATTGATATCTAAATTCTTATTGAATCCGAACTTATTAGACTTATAAGATTTAGGGATATAAAATGTAGTATATAGTATAGACAACATTATAAATTTGTTTTATATAAAATGGAATATCCAGCACCAACACCTTACGTACCAACTCCGCAGAAACCTAACAGTAATTGTTTTTTAAATCCAGATACCACATCATTAACATTATCATCAGCATCTAAATACTTTTTTCTTAAAACTGGAGATTATGCATCATTTGTAAATTCTAGCTTATTCCAATTAGACGGAACCGTTATTCAAGCTCAATATTTAACTGGAATTACAATTGGTACTGCTAGTGCTTCTAAATGCTTAGTACTTGATTCGAATAAAGATGTAACTGGAATAAGAAATTTTACTTCTACCAATTTAACTGGAACTTTACAAACTACATCGCAACCTAACATTACTACATTAGCTGGATTAACTTCATTTGGTACTGCTGCGATTACTACGAATATGATTGGTAATTTAACTTTAAATAATATTAGTGGTGTATTAACTATTTCTGGTACTAATTCACAATTAACATTAACTGGTAGTTCATCGATTATAAAACTAACAAATACATCAGCAAGTACTTCATCATCAACAGGAGCGATACAATGTTCTGGAGGTGCTTATTTTGGTGCTAATAGTTATTTTGCGGGAAATATTAATTGTCAAGGATCACAAACATTAATTGGTAGTTTGCTCATAACAGGGACAATAGCCTTCCAATCGACTTCAGGTATAAATATGAACACAAATTCGATATCAAATTGTACAACTTTTACATTGAGTGGGATTCAAACTTCAACAAATACAACAACATCAACATCATTTTCAACTGGTGCATTAAAATGTCAGGAGGTTTATCTATAAGTAATACAACAGATGCATCAAGTACTACAAATGGTGGTTCAATAACTACTGCTCGAGGTGTAGCAATTGCTAAACAATTATTTGTAGGCACAAGTATTAATGCATCATCAATGACATTATCATCTTCATTCACATCTCCATTACTAAATGCAACTATAACTGATACTGGAACTGCTAATATTGTTTATCCATTAAATATTCAACATCTTACTAGTAATTATGCAACAATAGCTGGGACGAATAGTTATGGTATGGGAATTAAATTTCAAGCTCCTAATACAAGTAATACTACAGTAGATTTTGGAGCTATAAATTGTTTAGTATCTGGTAATACATCAGGCGTTCAGCAAGGTCAATTACAATTTTATACAACAATAGCTGGATCATTAGTAAATGCAATGACATTATCATCATTAACATCATCAACAAATAACTTATTAACTATAAATGGCGCGACAAGTGTGTTATCTGTTTATAATGTTTTAGGTACTATTGGAACATTTTCAAGGAATTTAACAATTAGTAAACCAAGTGCTCCAAATTTAACAATTACATCAAGTGCAACAGGTACCCAAAGTCAATTATTCTTTACAACAGATAACCAAACGTGGGAAATTGGGGCAAGAGGTAGTACTGCTTTATACCCAACTAATTATTATATGTATAAGGGAGGTTTTAATATGGTAATGACTCCAGCAGGAATTACAAGTTATTTAAATGCTAGTGTATCAACTACATCAACTAGTAATGCTTTTCAAATAACAGGTGGGTTATATACTGCAAAAGCAATATTAAATAATAGTTATTATCATTGTAATACTGCAAATAGTGGAGCTACTAGTCATTCAGTTTCATCTCAAGCAATCTGTTAAAATGATCAATTTATTTATTTTCGTTCACAAAATGGTGCAGATTCCAATCATGGAATTGGTTATAGTAAACAAAGTAGTTGGGGTACTAGTGGAGCAGGTTGGGCAAATTCAAATCAAGATGGACCAGTTTTATATGGTAATCAATCAGTAATTATTGGTAATTTAAATTGTCGTGCTACTGAGACCATATGTGCTACTTTTAGTGGTACAACAACTTCATTAGCAGGAATTGTTAATATAAAATCACCACCTGTAACTCCAGCACAATTAAATATTCAATCGTTTGGTTATCAATTAGGATTAGTTAATAATGCTAATGGTTATGTTTATATGGGTTCATTATCAGATGGAACATTCGCTCTTACAACAAATAATCCATTAGGAACACCTACATATTTACAGTATTGGTTTGATTCAACTTCATCATCTGCTGGACAAAATACAGTACCTAGAATGAGCTTAAGTAATTATCAATGTCCAGCATCATTGGTTCCTGGTCAATAATTAAGGTCAAACTAATCCAACATAATTCTAATCTGAGATTATTCTCATATGCAATTCTATTTTCCCATATAGATTTTAAATATCTTTTGTATCCCTCAACTCGAGCAATTAATTGATATTTTATATGTCTATAGTCATATGATAATTTTAGCATAGCTAGACTTGAATGACCGCCATCGATATCTGATCTGAATTGAAATTGATCGTAAATGGTTTCTTTTGTGGTGCCTTTTCAATTTTTGTTGCATGATCATCATACGCAATTAAGGTATACTCATATGAATCATCTGGTGTAGCATTTTGCCAACCTTGGATAATATTCTTATAGCTCATATCAAGATCTGTTGCTCCAAGTGCTTCCCATACCTCATCAGCATCATCAAAGTTTAGTGAATCTACCATTTACTTTATATCGTATTATATATAATCGAATATTTTAGTACGGGTTTCACGCGTATATATAATATAACATGAATGCTTTATTACAGAAATTGAAAATTCAGAATAAATACACAAGGCGGCCAAGAATTGTATTTGATCATGTTAAAGATAATACCTTTCCTCAAGGTGGATACAATTACATGAGCGATATACTATTTTTGCCTACAACTAGACAGAAATATCGTTATTTGCTGACGATGGTAGATGTATGGAGTAATACCATCGAATTTGAACCAATGAAAGATAAATCGGCGGAAAGTACGTTAAAGGCGATGAAGGCAATCTTTACACGAGGTATATTGAAAAAGCCTAAAGCTAGTATGCGAACTGATGCTGGTTCTGAATTCAAATCTGTGTTTAATAAATACTTATTTGATAATAATATATTACATCGAGTCGGAGAGGTTAATCGGCATCAGCAACAAGGGAATGTCGAACATTTAAATTATGAGTTAGGTGTCGTATTGAATGGATATATGAATTCTATAGAAACTGAAACTGGCGCTGAATATAAGGAGTGGGTAGAGGTATTAGAAACTCTTCGCGATGAACTAAATAAATTTAGAAAGCACCCAGCAGATGTTAAATTATCAACGGTTAAATTTGGTGATGTTAAAATTAATTCTAAATATAAAGTTGGAGATAAGGTTTATTATCGCTCTGACGTTCCTTTAACTGCATTAGGACATAATCGGCCAACTCATCAATTTAGAACAGGCGATTATCATTTCAATGTCTACAATGCTAGAGAAATAAAGAAGGTATTGTATTACCCCAATAATGTGCGTTATCTACTTGATGGGAAGCGCAACGTATCATATGCGGAAAGTGAATTAAAACCTGCTGATGATCCAAAGTATATAGTTAAATCATTGATTGATAAGAAAGTATTAAATGGCAAAATTCATTATTTAGTTTGGTGAGCTAAGTATCCTAAAGATAGAGCAACATGGGAGCCTAGAAGTGAATTAATTAAAAATAATTTGATACATATGATAAATGACTTTGACAATCAGAATAAGAAGGCAAAAAATAAGTTGTATTATTTATGTTCAATGTGAAATGCTCGGTACGTGTATCCATCTTGGATACAATCAATAGAGTAGACTTGTAATACATAAGATGACCAATTTTTACCCGATCGGTCTTTTAAAATTAAATTTAAATCTAGTAGTATTTGATACATGCTTATATATAAAAAAAATATTATAATATTAATCTTCTAATTGTTTTAACTTATTTTGTAATTCAGTGATTTTTTTTCTAATATACTCCATTTTTTTTAATGTTTCATCATCATATTTTTCTAATAAATAATGTTTATGTAAATCACATTCAAATTTTATATATATATTACATAATTTACATTTTTTAATAGACTCGTATTTGCTTAAAACACATTATATATATTTATGTATATATAAATTCATACCTTAAGATGATGAGTAAATTATAAAACAATGTTTGTTGAATTATTGCGAGTTAATAGGGTACACAGCTCCGTTTCAGGAGTTAATCTTCATATTCTGGATCTAATGATAATTGATATGCAACACGAGAAGGTTTAAATGCTGCTTTACATAATTCTCTAAGTTTAATTTTATTTCTTAATTTAAATGTGAAGAATTCTTTAGCTGGATTTGCTTCACGTTTTAACATACGATACTGTGGTTCATTTCTTCCAATCGATATTTTATATCCACAAAAGTCATACTCAAATATATTCATAATTTCATACGTTTCTAGTATATGTTTACCTTTATCAGCTAATTCATAATGAGATTTATAAATCATTTTTTTAATTTTTTGAAATGGGTACGCTTTATTTAAAACTGCTTCAAATTCAGGTTTATAAGCAAACCACTCATTAGTTAGTAACCACTTACAATAATCTTTATCTTTTAGTACACTTATTAAATCAGCATGATCTCTAGATTTAAAACTCAGCATTATAATTTTTCTTGAGTTAACAGTATATTGTATATATATAATAAATTGTACTAAAATGAGGAGTAATTTATAAAAAGATCTCGGAAGTAACTTCTGCGGAAATACCTGTATTCTATCTGAACTGTTTAGATGATGTTTAATATCGTATTCTTAACTTTTCTATTTTCTCTATGAAAATCAAAACTGTCTGTGTCTTGTATTTGAGTCACTTTGTATTTCACCAAAATCAAACTATGTAATTTGATGTATTTGTGTATTATTGTCTTTCTTATTAAATACATAAATACATGAAACCAACAGTATAGAGGTTTTGAATTTATGTTTCAAATTTCTTTTTCATCTCTAACTTCGTTACTCTCTCTTTAAGTTCCTTACGTAACTTTTCTCTTTCTCTTTACTACCGTTACTTATTTCCTTTTTAAGTTCTTTAAATATCCCGTTTCACTTCGTGAGCGAATGCGAACATGATGGTAGGGGGAGCTCTCTCTCTCTCTATTGTTTTTTTTCGAGCGATGGAGTGGGCCGGTCGTGAGGATCATTTTGAAGTCGTCAGATTCTTGTACGAGAATTTTTTGAAGCATGACCGAAACTTGCTCCAACAAGACGAAATCCCGCTCTTAATTAGAAAAAAAAAATTGAGTGAGAGAGAAAGAAACGGAGTTTCTCCCCTCCTTATTGCTTGCTTCGCTGCACATCCTCAACTACAAGTTTAACTAAATGTTCAACTACAAGCTATGCTATATGCTAAGTTAATAAACAAAGTAAGTATTAACTTATTTGTATAACCCCGAAAAATGAGTTTTATAGTTTTTCAGTTTTCGAAACTATTAAACACACTTTTTAGAGTTAGTCTATAACCCACTGAAATATTCCCCTCCCGAACACAGAAATACACAAACACATATTATACAGAGTTTACATTTTGGAAAATCTCCCGTCGTTAGGGATCACGTTTCTTGATTTATGTAGTTTTGTAACATCAGTAATATCTCCGGTCAAATTTAACACTATTTACTGAATCGTCAGTATACAAACTGAAACTAGGAATAGATCTGGTGATCTGACGAGCCACATCGCGCGCCATATCAATGTCCGGGCAAGGAATACTTGAGATATCATACATTCGTTGGAGACTCGCATGAATATCACCACATGCACCACCTTCGGTGATAGAAGGCAGCATCTTGGCCAACTTGCGTCGCTTTACAGGACCTTGATAGCAGGGAAGATGGATATCTTCATCAGAACTTGGAGTCTGGGTAAGCAGTGTCCGGATCACTTGAAATGCTTCGCCTGGTGTCGTGATAATTAATGCTTGAATGATGGTAGAGCTGCTGTTTCTCTCGGAGACCCAGAAGAACTGCCAATGTCCGTTCAAGTCGGTCAGCAGTGCCATCACTGGGTCTTTGGCGAGGAGATCCAAAGCGATAAGCTCTGACAACGCCTGGTAAACGGTGCCTGATTTAAGATCCTTCGTCTTCTTCACTTCGATCAGCTACCGCACTCCTGGTAAGAACTGCAAAACGAGTGGGTGTTTCTTGGCAATATCACTCAGCACGAGAATATCCGTGCGTCCAACCAGATCAATATCGTAAGGCTCGAGTTATGCGAACTTTTCTTTCATCAATTACCACAGGTCAGCGGACAAACCTATCGGTCATGCCGACGCCTACGAGCACCCTCCAACCACTAGCATCCCAGGCAACAGAAATACCATTGTTTAGTTTCCAGTTCAAAGCACGGCCAGGCCTCATTCTGGCCCGCCCCAACGAGCCGCAACCCAACCAGCACCCACCGAGGCGACACAGATCCTGCTGACCAAATCGGATCGCCATGCAGCAACGGCGCAAATTGCGCGATTACAGGCCCAACTTGACACGGCGCGTGCTGCAGCCAAGTTGGCTCAGGACCAACTTAAATCCGAGCGGGCGGCGATGGGCGCGCACTCGACGGAGCAAAACCTCGAATGGCAGAGTTGGAAAGAAAGTTGAAAGCACCCAAGTCGACCAGCAACTCGGTGGTGGTTTTCGCGGACGACTTGAGTCCACTTAACCAATTGCATGGTTAAGTACAACGACTCCATCTACAGGGGATACCAGTGCCACCGCAGTCTACACCACAGCCCTTCGCCGTCTTGCTGCTCTGTGGCACTCGCATGCCTGGCGTTTCCCTTCCGCAATTTAGGGTTCGTTTCATTCTTGGCCGCTCAGTTGGTGGTGGTAGCCTTGGCATGCTCCGTGTTGACGGCCCGAATAGTGTTTGGTGTCGTCTGAATCCCGCGTTGTTGTTGCGGGCTTTCACTTCTCAATTTGGCGCCCGACACAGCGTGTACAGTTTTTGTTTGCTGGTTGCGACATCAGTCTCCTCAATGCAGTCGCGATTCGGCTCGTTCGACGCTACTCAACGCTAGACCCCCATGTCGAGGTCTACTACCTCTTGATTAAGCCGTCAATGGTTGCCGTCACGATCGATCTGTCCCGGCTCGCGTTGGCGCGGCTTTGCATGACCACACCAGGCAAACAAGATTGGTCGTCGTCACTGGAATTTATGGCGTTGAGGATTGGGCTCGTCTACACTTCGGTGGCTGTCATGATGATGGGCATCCATGCGATGTGGCGAGTGGCTAGACATTACCTTGATGCTGACTCATCCGACGCAACTTATTCGATCGTGTGAGGAAACTCTGACCCGTTTCTGCACAAGACTTGGCAGGGAAGTCGTCAAACAATGTTCAAACATACATAGAAGTCGTTCATCCGTATGCTGGGTTGCTGGGTTGTAGCCTCAAGTTATCGACCTCAGGAAATCGCTTTTTTTTGTACATTATTCGAGTCGTCTACCCGAAAGTGTGCATATCCCGACTTTGGCGAGGAGCTGCTCAATGACACTTCGAGGAGCTCTTTTCGCCTTTCATTACATCCCACTTTTGTTCTACCGCTTCAACTGCTCCTCCGTCTTCACTTGAACATCCTTTGCCGATTCATTGTGTTGCATGAGATCGATCGTTCCATTGCGGTTGCTGATCAGCCACGTCCAGTGCGGCGACGCGTTCGTTGGCTTTTGGTAGACCAATTCGAGCGTCGTTAGCTGGCCAGGACGCACAACTGCCCTTCGTTGGTCGATTGCCGCTAGTGCATTCTCCAGATATTGCGAATAAACTTTCGTGGCAGCGACGCCGGCGACGTGGAAATGCCGGGCGAGTTGGCTTTCTTTTTGGCTGTCGTCATGGATTGCCGAGAGATCGTAGCCAAAGAGACGTGCTTCTTGTTCAAGTGAGAAGTCCCCACCTGCTTGTGTGTACATGTGGGACCCCGTGCGGAGGATGCGGATGCGGGACTCGGCGGCAGATGTGCGTTCGACGGCGATCCAAATGATGCTCTTGAGGTCGTATTCGTTGCGCGGACATGCTTCGTCGTCGGGAATGGTCTGCCCCACGACCACAACACGGTCAGTTTCGTTGAATTCACGGTACAAGAGGTTTTGGTAAATCACGTCGTCGTCGTTGCCTGTCCGATGGGTCTTTCGTACATATGTCATGTTGGTCGCTTCCAGGAGCTAAGATGACATCATTTGAGAACTTGAAGTGGAACATGCAAAAGGAATTCCGAAAAAATGTACCTCGGTATCGACATACTCGGCCGACGCAACAAAACGCGCGGTGCTGCTCACGGGGGTGACAAAATGATCTCGAACGGCCTGCGCGACCTGCTCCATTGGCGCTTGGACGTCGACTTGAAGCCGCCAGACGTATTGAAGTCCGTCGGAAAAGTCCATGTGGAAGTCCGCATTCACATCCAACGATCGACAAGATGGGAACTGGTATGTCTGGAAGACATGGGACGAATTGTGGTAGAGAATCTGGGTGATCCAGTCGAATCCGTGGCGTCGGCAATCGGCGTTGGCCACCAAACGCACGTGGTTTAAGGATACGACGCCCGACCCAAATCGTCCACAAGGAGTCCTCTATGCCACGTCATGGGGATCTGAACACAGGACACACGTACGGTCATGCGCTTCGATGCGGCAATCCAACCGGCCATGGTCTTTATCACGCGTACGTACGACTCACGTTTGCCCCGAAGCGATCGGTTCTCATCGGACGTTTCTTCCAAGTGGCTTCGAAGGCCCTCGGCCACGTCTTCCCACGACAACATCCGCTGGATGTCGCTCGTTTTCGAAAAGGGAGCAAGTCGCTGAAGGTGGCCTTCGAGGTCTCGGATTTGAGTCTTCAGTCGAGTGGCTTCGTGTTTCTGGTTGTCGATGTAGCGCTGTTGTTTGCGGCGATTGTACTCTCGCCGTTGGAGCTGATCCTCTGTGAGTCCGCCACTGACCGTCGAGGGCGGAGCGTCACCTCGACGCCGGCCTGCCATGATTATGGAGCCAGGCCGTTTCGTATGACGTCATATGATTGGCTGAAGGTTGAATATTTCACATATTATCAACCAATAAAAACAATCCGCCGTGCCTCGGTAGCTATTGTGTGAATTCCGTCGGACCTCGATGATGCTCCGTGCATGTCCATGAATGATTCCCGTCTGCACATGTGAGAATAAGAATGCAATGAAAAAACATCCTTGCTACTTTACCATTTCTACATGTTTGCCCGCTCTTCGCATCCACTTCGATTCGACAGCAACTCATATTGTTGCATATCAACTACTCTTGCGCAATGGCAACGTAGCGAGCTTCCGCCTGCTTCACTTCAGCATCGAGTTCGAGCCAGCTTTCGGGGAACAGCTCGCCCGAGATGACACGCTTGGCCATCTCCAGCTTGGGTTCCTTGTGCTTGGGGTTGTTGCAAAGATCGATCGTCTTGGCCTGCGCCTTTGAGTCATCACTGCACCAACTTTCAC
>VJMH01006900.1:64202-120374 GCA_009835185.1 Aphanomyces stellatus | reverse complement strand
AAGATTGATGAATCGGACAAGAAGGCGATCGACGACAAGGTGACGGAAACGATCAACTGGTTGGATGCGAACCAATCGGCCGAGAAGGAAGAATACGAAGCCAAGCAAAAGGAGTTGGAAGGCATTGCCAACCCCATCATGCAAAAGTTGTATGCGTCTGCTGGCGGTGCCCCCGGTGGCATGCCCGGCGGTATGCCCGACATGGGCGGTGCCGGCGCGCCTCCTCCGGCCTCGCACGCCCAAGGCCCCAAGATTGAAGAAGTCGATTAAGTTTGGATTCATTTATCATTGAATCTATTTAGTTGCTCTTTCGCATTATATCTCTTCTTTGACTTTTGCGGTTACTTAGAGGGACCTCACGATCGACGCAGTGACCTTTCCCGTCTAAATCTTTTACGTATTCGTTTTCGCGCCGCGGTTCAAAGGTTTGGGCGACGCGGCCGCCGCGTCGTCATCATGGCCATCGTCGCCCGTCAAAACCAGGGACTTTTCCTCCAAGCGGTGGTGCTGCCAGTCTTCTTCTTTTTGGTGGGTCTTGAGACCTTGAAGTTGAAAAGATTGTCATTGGTTGCGTCGTTCGACGGTTTCTTGTTTCATTGGGAGCCTCAAGGACGTTGACGATGGGGCGGCATTCGATCAAGCGACGGCATTGAGAGGCCATGAGCCCGACGAGGTCAACTATGTCCAAGTATGCACCGACATACTTTTAAAGCATTGGCCTTTCCTTGATTGATAAATATCGTATTCAGTAAATGACTATCTCGACTTCGCAGAAACGATGTTGGGGGTCGCACGCTTGGCAACCCGCTGGTTTTCGTGCGTCGAAGCTGTGTCGTCTTCTCACAAAGTCGAATTTGGCTCTTCTTGGTCGTCCATTCGAGTGCTGCCATTTGCTCTTGGATGACCTTCTTCTCGAATGCCATTTGTCACTGCGCGCGATCGATGGCAGTTACATTTGACGGTTTCACTGTCAAATGTATAAATCGAGATTGTGTGCCACTCATTGTGACGAACAGGTCGTGCAAACTGCACCGGGGGCTTCCAACAACACGCGATTCGTAATGGGGGTATTTCAACCCCAAAGCGGCGCATTCGAAGCTTACACACCGAGACTAGACGCACACTACGACGTCGACTGCTGGTTGCTGGTCGTGGTTGCGAGCTGTTCGAGAAAGGTCAGCTCTTCTGGCTGGAGGTTTGAGAGCTGCCACGGAAGTTTCCACACGTGTGCGAGTCCGTTGCCGTCGCCACTCGCGAGAAAGTTGCGTTGACGCGGATTGAATTCAACCGAGAAGATGGCGGGGCGGTGTTGAGCCTTGGCATCGCTGGCAAGTGTCGCGGTGGGATGCAACTGGTTTTCCTAGGTGGTATACGTCAGGTCACGAAAATTCAAACGACGACGACGTTGGTTACTTTGAGGTCGTAAATGTAGACGCTCCCATCTTCAGACGCCACGGCAAAGACAAGCGGACGCGTTTTCGACCACGCGACGCTGTACAAGTACTGCGGCCCCACTTCAAAGCACACGACGGGGGCTTTCTACGAGCGGTCAATGACACAATCCATGAGAGACCCACTTGGAGGTAGTGGTAGAGGCGGACGCTGCCGTCGGACGAGCCCGTGAGAAAGAGACTCGGGTGAAACGGCGAGTAGTGGATGTCGTAGACAGGACCGCCGTGGGGCTCAAAGGCAAAGTCAAGCGCGCTTTTATAGAGCCAGTGCACGTCTGGCTTGGCATCAAACACCGTTGCCACGCGCACGTCACGCAGCTTTTTGTCCTTGGCGTACGCTTCGACGTGGCGGCGGACGTCGGTCGGCTGCGGCGCGGCGCTCACGAGGCGCTGGGCGTTGTTGGACCATTTGATTTCTACACACACAGATAATGGAATCCCTCGAGCGACGACGACGACAACCGACCGCCTTTAAACGCGCCTTTGGACGCTTGGCTCGAGAAGCATCGGCCCACGGCCCCACCTTCAGACCCTGCGACAAAGCTGCGGTTCGTGCGGTCGTTGGGTCGAAACGCCAGCGCGACGCCTACGACAATCGAAACGACTTGACGATTTGAAATCGAGAGAAGGATTGCCTCCGACGACGAGGCCCGCGGCCTTGGGTTGTTTCGTGCTCTTGGTCTTGAGGAGAAACCCCTCGACGGGGAACGCGAGCTTGTCTTTGAGTTGCCACAAGAGGACTTTGCCGTCGCCGCCGACACTGGCAATCTACGACGGACGCATGAGCTCGTTTTCCAAGGTTGAGCATGCTTCGCACATGGTACTCTCGGCTGGGCGTGTCAAACACCCACGCGAGCTACAAGAGAGATGTGTCGTCATCCGTCTACACGAGGATAGTGGTGTTGCCTACTTTGGTCACGGGTTCACGGTGAAAGTAGTCTCCAATACCCGACGTCGCAACCAGTGTTTCCTCGAGCGATGTGTTCCAGACGTAGATTTCGCCATTGAAGGAACCCGCGGCGACGACGGCGGGATTGGTCGGGTGGTGGGCCACGCACATGAGCCCGCTCTACAATAATAATGATGCCGTCATCCAAATCATATTTGTACAATGCCCCACCGAGGTCTCGAGCACAACGTGCGGCTTGGCAGCATTCAAATCGGCGCTGAAGATATTCCAGAGGCAGAGCGCCGACCGGTAGTCACACCAGCCACTATGATCGAATCGCCCGTACGAGACTGCGAGCACCGACCCCGTCGCATTCCACGAGACACCCGTGACTTGCAGTTGCAGTCCCGCCGACTGCTTCGACACGGCGGCGGTGGCTGCTGGCGTATGGGAAGAGGTATGAAGAATGGACTGTTGGAATGATGTTACCGTCGGCAGTGGCAGCGGGTTTGAAATGGGAAAAGAAATCGAATGCGAGGGTCAATATCTTGGTCGCACCTTTCTCGTCGCTCTCGTCGTCTTGCTGCAATTCTACAAATGTGTCAAGATGAGGAGCATGTGGGCGTACCGTTGAAGATGGCCCATTGCCCCCCCTTGTTCATTTCCTCAAGCATACGCGCACCCGCCTTGGTGAGAAACGATTGCACGTCCTCGGTCACTTCTGCCGCCGCTTGGTTCCCGCCCGCACGCTCAATGAACTCGGTTTGGCTCGAGTTGTCCACGGCGACCGAGGTTTGCGTGCTGATGGACTCAAAGTCAACTTGGACGGCGTCGGTCATCGCATCCTTCGTCGGGTTCTTCGCACTCGCCTTGCTCCGGAAGGAACAGCTGCCCGCGTGGGCGTCCTGGAAGCGCATGAGCGTGACGACCTTTCGAATGTCTCTCCTTGGATCGTTATCCGGATACGGCGAGGTATCCGCATACCGCATTTTCAAAACCACACACGACGACGATGGCGAGCGAGAGCAAGCCGTCACTGCGGACGATGGCGTCGAACCTGCAGACGTGTCTTGATGAGATGCTTCCAGATCAACTTCGCAATGCGTCCAGTGCAAGCTTCCAGCAGCATCGTACGTCCCATCTTTGCTTCTTCGCTGTCGGTTGCAGGAGCGTCTGATGCTTGGTAGTGGTCGCGCAAAAGGAGAAGGTCCCCGCCGAGAAAGCGACGTGGAAGGGTGGTCTCAACTACCTCTTCGAGTCGTTGAAAATGGTACACTCGACTTCTCCATGACGGTGGCATGACACTTGCGCGAAGCACCGCGAATGGTATGGACGCAATCAGCAGTACGTGCAGTTGAAGAAGGACGAAAAGCGCCTCGAAGCCCATGTCGCGACGCTGCGCAGCATGTACGTCGTCCCCTTTCATTCCGTTGAACAAGTCGACTCAAATGGGTCCATCTAGCATCTCCTCCTCCCTCAGCACCCTCGAACTCGAAGTCGGGATGCGGGAAGCTGAGCTCAAGGGGCGGGTCGGGGCTTACAAAGTCATGTTTGAAGTGTCCCGGATCGCCGCGGCGTTGAGTCGACCGACTGTCAAGCTCCAGGTGAATTCCTCGCCACACATCGGATATCTCATGTCTGTCCAGGTGCTCAAGCCCAACGACTCGTCCATCTCGGTCTTCTGCGATACCTTTGTCCTCGACATTCTTCTGTCTGGCGGCGCCGTATGAACTCCCCTTCATTCTCGTCGCATATGTTCATGGGTCTTGACGCACTAGGGTGAAATCGAATCCGCGTCGCTCATGACGGTCGTCAACGGCATGTCCATGATGTTGTCCATCCGTGGTCCTCACATTGTCGCGCGTAGAAGTGACCAAGCAATACCCAGAGCGTGATGCCGACCTCTTGGCCAGTCTCAAGGAACTCATTTCGGGCAGCAGCGAGCGCTTTACGGTACCCACGTCCCCTTTATCTGTCTCATAAATCTACTTGTAGGAAAAGCTCCGTCGCCTCGTGAATCGCGCCGAACTGGCCGTCAAGTACCCCAACAGTACGTCGTCAACGTCATGTCTAGTCCACACCTCTCAATAATCGTAGCCAATTTCGACGAGATGGAAGACGAGCTGCAGGAAAAACTGCAACTCGTATGCGCCAAACAGACCCTCTGGAGCGTCCGGCGCGGCGTCGACGGCGTCCTTCTCACCTTTCGCGACGGCCTCCAATGCTTCCCGCTCAACTCGACGGTCTCGGGCCCGCCACCGCCCAAGCGCCACAAACCGTCGCCCGGGGACGAACCGTCGTATCCCACGGCCGACGACGCAGGCGCGGCAGGTCCCACCGCTGGCAGCGACGCCGCGGCCACCGACGACGCGGCCATGTGGTCAACCTGGCACGGTTGCATCACTTTTACCGAATGGAAGAACGCCGTGGCCATGCACTTTGTCTGTGACACGCCGCTCGTGATGTCGGGCATCCAGTCGCGGCGCCTCGCGGCCACGGTGCTCGGCCACGATGACCCTGAGGCCGCGTTCAACGAGCTCGTGCACAGCGTCGCGTCGGACGCCGTCGGCTTTTCGCCGCAGCTGCGCTTTGTGCGCGACACGAGCACGAATCTGATTCTTCAGCGCACGCCCGTCGTGCTCGAGTGCAGCCTCGTGACCAAAGAAATCGTCGGCGGCATTACGTTTACGGCCTTTCCCATTCCCGTACGATGATGATGACTTGGTGATGTTGTGTTGACGCAATCGTAGCTCCTCCGCGGGTCGGGCGAAACCCTCGGCCGCATCTTGGCCGTCTGTGGCCACAGCCTCTTTTTCCACTCGGTGCTTGCGAGTGCCTTTGCTGGGCCCAAGAATGAATTTGGCCGCCATGACCCTGCCTTGGACATGGAGCACGCCCCAACCGGTACCTAGTATCTTATCTGTGCGAGGAAACAAACTCATGCCGTCGTCGGCAGTGTCGGTCCAAGTTGAAGTGTCGGCGCCGACGACCATCACACTCAAGATGACGAGCGACCTCTTGGACGCAGAGACGCTCGTGGAAGTCGAAACGCGCGAAGACTGCACGATGGAACTCCATGTGCGCAATGGTCTCGTGGCCAACGACAGCATCGCGCAGCTGGGCCAAGCCTGCCACTCGCTGCCGTTGCTCTGCTACTTTGTGAGCCAGCCGCATCTGCTGCATACGCCCGCCATTGGTGGCGCGGCATCTGCCACCAGCACGGATGCGCCGCAGGACGTGGTCACGATCGACGACGACGACGAAGACGACGACGGGGGCATGGGCGACATGGCCCTCCACGATGAAATTGTACTCGACGACGACTCGTTCTTTTAAGCCACACACAATCATGTTTTTTAAGAAAAGGACACGCTCAAACTCCGCCACTCGATCGCGGCCGCTCCCTACCACCCGTTTTTATCAGAACGACCGATGACGGACGGCGTGTCACCTGTCGCCAGCATTCTGCTGGTTGGACGAGAGCAGTTTGGCTTTGACAGCTGTGGCGTCCGTTGGTGCATCGCCGTGGTAGACATGGCCGTCCATGCCAAGGAGATAACTCTCATAGTTAAGACTTGGAAGACTTGGTGGCTTTGTCTTGAGCGGATTCGAGGCATCCTTGGTGTATCCTGGGGCGTTGGGTTGAAAGCCACCACCAAAGGTGAGGCCCGAGGGCAGGGGCTGCGAGTGATGCGACGACGCCAGGACTGAGTTGCACGAGAGACATCTCTCCTTCTCGAGGCTACCTCTTGACAATGAGAGCCATTTCATCTCGAGCTTTGTACGACCTTGGGAGGGCCCCCGCGCGTTTATGGATGGAATTTTTGGTCAAATAGGCCGAGTCGGGGTCCTGTGCGAGCGTCGACGATCGCATGGCCGCGGCATTCATGCTCTCGGAGAGAGCCTTGAGCAAGATTTGCATTTCGTCTTTGTCGGCTTTGCTCTTCAACGCAGCAAACACATCTTCGCGGTTCATCTTGAGGTCGATAAACGCCCGGAGGTTTTCAACCTAGCATCATCAAACACGACACATTTGTCGTCCGTCGACCTACTTGTTGGCGCACGCGCGAGTCGTAGAGCACTTGTTCCTTGACTTCGAGCAAATCCTTCTTGTCGGCCTTGCTCGACGAGAGATTCTGGACGAGGTCTTGCAAATCGCGGCAGTTGCGCTTGAACTCGTCTTCGTCTTCGCTGATGGCCGTCATGGCCTTTTGCAGCTGCTCGATGATCTCTTCGTATTTGCTCTCGATGATCAAGTCGACTTTGACGCGGTCGGCCTTTTCAATCAGTGCGCGCTGAACCTCTTCCACGGCGCTCGTGTTGTCGTCCAGCGCCTTGCGCGTCTCGCTCATCATGTCATGGATCCCGCGACTCTGCCGCGCAAATTTGTCGCTTGTGTCCTTGAGGATCTCTTCCCGCCGCCGGTTGTCCTCGGCATATTGCTCAAACCAGCGCGTGAGCGGCATCTCGTGAAGCAGCACGTCGTCCGTCGTGAGTACTTTGACGTCGTCCTCTTCCTCCATTTTGGACTCGAGTGCCACGAGGCTGTCTTTGGTCGCATCGAGGGTCTTCTTGACACTTGTCACGTCGTGGTCGACCTTGGCAACAAACATGCTAAATTCGACCCGCTGGGCGTCCATCGCTTGGTCCATGAGCTTCATTTCGTCACGTACGGTCTACACAAGATACTTCTCGGAATCTGGACTGATATACATGTGACAGACCTTGAGTTGCCCTTCGAGTCCCTCGACCGCGTCGATCCGTTTCGATTCCTTGACGAGATCCTGCTCCAACTCGACGACGCGCTTGTTGGCGCCGTCCAGCGCCGCTTCCAATGCGAGCACTTTGGTGTTGACCTTCTCCAGCTGCTTTTGGCCATGCTTGGCTTCCCTCTCGACGGCCTCGAGGCGGTCCCGCAGCACGTCAAATTCGCCCGCCATGCATCGCATCGCGATCGTTTGCATCCGGATGGCCTTGACGAGCACCTTTTTCTGCACACGCGGGTGCTCCAATATCTTGACGCCTTGCAGCTCCTCGCTCAGATTGTGCCATAGCTCGGGCGTGCCGAGCCCATTGAAGAGGAGATCGTCGACGTCGTTGCGCTGCAGGTGCATCATCGTTGCTCTTTCAAGAATTGCGACGACGCTATTATTAGCCACCAGCGTTGACATTGCGCTAAGAATAGCGAGATTGAGGACGCCGTCGCCGCCGGTCATCATCATGGGCCGTGGGAAGACCCTCTTCCACGCGGGTACGAGAGTTCTCCCATCGTTCAAAACCCAGCTTTTTCGTGCAGGCATTTCGAGCAAGTTTTCGAGTTCGTACATTGAACCGTACCATGACACAACGCTGGATGGAGCCACGGCGGCGCGGGCACGGACAGAGCGAAAGGTCCAACAACAGGAAGTCGCGATCGAGCGGCAGCGGGACAAGATTGACACCGAGGTACCCTTCTTTGAAACCCCGACAAGGGTTGATGGTCTCTCTAGCTTCGGAAAATCCAAGCCGCCAAGCGAAGTGTCCAGCGGCGGCAGGCGCGCGAAGCTAGGCGGATCCTGGCGGAATGCAACGCCGCGGCGTGCGTCCTCCAGCAACTTGCTCGGCAGTTTCTCCTGCGGCGACGACAAGCCCATGCGGCGCAAGCCATTCACCGCGTGTGGCTGATGCACCGCGCGCGACTCGAGGCGAGGCGACGGCGCGAGGCGGCCGAATGCATTGCAGGGAACCTGCGGATGCGACTGCGCCGCGCACGGCGAGAAAGCAGTGCCGTACGACTGCAGTGCTGCGTGCGAGGCTTCTTGGCCTGGCGTGTGGCCGAAACACGCCGACGAGAGCGCCTGCAAATCGTGCGGCGGTGGCGCAGCGCCGAGAAAATTCAGAGCACGTTCCGCGCCCACGTCGTGCGCGAAACGTACTTGGACATTCGCGCCGGCGTCATTCAACTCCAACGAGTGGTGCGGCAGTACCTCGTGCGAACACACGAGCCAAAACCCCAACAATACGTTGAACTGGAAGGACCAGAATGTGTTGAAGTCGACGAGGAGGCCGAGCCGCATGCAGAAGACGTCCAAATTGCCGCAGGGGTCGACGACGAGCGCCTCGAAGCGCCACCTAGTCCAGTCCA
This sequence comes from Aphanomyces stellatus, assembly GCA_009835185.1. NCBI lineage: Eukaryota > Oomycota > Saprolegniomycetes > Saprolegniales > Verrucalvaceae > Aphanomyces > Aphanomyces stellatus. The sequence goes on along the minus strand of VJMH01006900.1, from coordinate 111,910 downwards.
AAGGGAGCTAGTCGACCAAGACACAAGGCCACGGACACCAATCCTGCCGTCGCCCATTCGGCGCAACAGCATGCGGCTACCGAAATTAAAGGCCAAACCACTCGTTATGGGTGATGTATTGGACGAGCGCCTCGTGATGTTCAAGAGTGGGTCGCCCAAGCCGCAGGGCCAGCGACAGCGGCGCAAAACCATCGCTGTGACGCTAAGTCCGATGCCGTACAAGACGGTGCTTGTGCAAGAGACACTGGGCGGCGGCAGCGCGGCACTCTCGGACCGCCACGACGGACTGCGGCGAAAGTTGTTGCAGCGCAAGGAATTGGAGCGCCGCCGGGAGCAAGAGAAGACGCGGCAGCTGCACGAGATGGAGGTAGGCATAGCAGGACTACGCAGCTCATGGTGGTGGTGGTAGAGGGAAATGTGCGAGCGGTTGAAAATGGAGCGGGAAGAGCGGCGCATGCGCATGCAAATCAAGATGGACCGACGGCGCATAAAGGACGGAGCAAGGCGTAGCGTGATGGAGATGCGGGAACGTGAAGAGAAGGAACAAGAGCGCATGGAGAAGGAAGAGCGCGCAAGCCGCGTCGCGTGGAAGCTGGTGGCGCGGCTGGAAGCTGAGAAGCGAAAACCAATGGCGCCGGTTGTGGTGGTCGCGCTGGCCGTGGTGCCGCTGCCGAAAAAGCCTCCCGTGGTCACGCAGCCGCGCAGGACGACGATGAAAAAGGTAAAAGCGACCAAGGCAAAGCAAAGCAGCAACCAAGAGCCAGAGGCAGCGTCTGCGACGACGGAAGAGGAGCCCGACTGGGGCTTTGAATTTGACGAACTCGTGGACGAAACGCAGTTGGCCAGTCTCATTGTAACTTAAAACACGGAGACAACACCACATATCTACAAATGGGGATGCATGCCAGAATGGGTAGCCTTGCGACGAAAGTAGTTTGAAGATGTTTCTCCGGCCATGCTGCATAGCTCTTCGTGCCTTCACGAGCTCGTCATCCTTTTCCATTCACACGCAGATAAGAACCACTCCTTTTGAAAAGTAAAAATATTCGACAGCTGTGAGATTTGAACTCACGCGGGTGACCCCAATAGATTTCTAGTCTATCGCCTTAACCGCTCGGCCAAGCTGTCTGGATATATTGAAGGATACTCGAGACAATTTAATATATTTCCATATGTTTCGTCGTAAATACTCGGAGAATGCCATTGGCTGGATCAGTAGATGATATGTGATATTACGGATAACGTTCCTGCGCAAAACACCCATATTTGGCGTGAACGAAGTGTTCACGCGCGTTCCCTTTCAAGGGAAGTCAACGATAACTTGGGTCAATGGGACCGCCAATCGACGACTAGCGAATTCATGATACAGTTGTTCGAAGCCCCACAGCTAAACACTCAAAGCAAAAACCACAGAGACGAACATCGCTGCGTCCATCATGTCATGCACATGAACACTGTTTTTCCGACCAAAAACTGGGGTTCGCTCGCAGATTTTACGGAAAATATATCCGGAAAATCGTGCGCAGGTTGTCCGACCAGGCCCCAACTGTGCCGCTCAAGCTGTTGCAGCTAAGGCTGTAAAAGCACTCATAAACATGATTGTTTTGGAAAGAGAGTGAGTTTTACTTCGAAATATCTCCGTATAGTTGCTGGGGCAAATTTGAAAGGGGGATGCGATCGTTCATAATTCAATCCGTCTGATACTTTATTGCATCATAGAGCGGTCAAAGTCGAATACTATGTTGTCCAAGACCCTTTGTCATCAGTGGAATACAATTACAAGAATGTAAAATGTCGTCAAAATAAACCACGCTGGCATCCTTCCTCATGGTTCGAACACTCACACTCCATTGAGCACTCGCCTTTCAAATCAACAAAATCCAACGCATCTAGTATTCGCGAATTACTTCCGACGAAAGAGGTAGATGTAGCCCGCGCCAAACGGCGGCGTGTCCGAGACGGCCACCTTGGCATCGTTGAAGAATATCCATTTGCCGTCCTTCTTGATGTGGGCCACGTAATGTCCGCTGTGGGTATTGCTGCCCATGTGGCTGATAAAGCCCACGAGTTCGTACTCGTCGCCATCGGGGCTTTCGAGTGGATTCGATTGCTCGCCGCCCGACGGAGCTGCCGCTGATTTCTTTTCAAATTCGCGCACGAGTGCATCCAGCGTGTCCATGTTGGAAAAGAGCCACTCGGCCGCAAGGTCTGGGTTGTTGTGCGTGTGGTCCAAGGCGCATCGGACTTGGGTTTCGTTGAAGCCCATGGCGGTCAAGTTGGCCATCACTTCCGGCGGGCACGACGACGACGATGATGCAGAGGCAGCGGCGCTCGTCGGCACAATCGGGCTGTTGAAATCGGCGTCTTCCATGTGAGAAAAGATCCACTCCATGGCAACGGCTGCGGGGGCGTTGGACGTCGCGAGCGCCGCACGCTTACAGCCATTTTCAGAAAAACCCATGGCCATCAATTCCGCGACTAAGGTGGCGTCGGGCTCGAGGGATGCTTCCGCTGACGACGCACCGCCTTCGGCATCTTCGGGCAGCAACACTTCGTGGTCTTGCTTGCCAGTGCTCTTGTACGCCCCGAGACGGAGGGTTTCCGGGACCGTCACACTCACGTCCATCTTCTTGGGCGTCCAATCTTCGGCCACGTAATAGCGGCGCATTTGCACCACGAGGTACTTTGGGTACGTCTGAAATCGAATCGTCTTGGACGCAGGGCCTTTGCGTCCAAGGGCGGAGGAGTAAAAACCGTCAATAAGCTCGGGCGAAAACGCTTCTTGGAGGCACGCGTCAAACGGGACGTCTGCGACAACGGGCTTGCGCTTCGTGTCCGAGTTTTCGAGTTTCTGGCGCTTGAATTCTTGCACTTCGTCCGCGTTTACGGCCGCGTCCAGAGGGATGTTGAGCTGCAGGACGTTGTCGGGGCGGGCAACATACTTTACCTTTTGAGACGTCACGCATTCGAGGCGGTCTTCAAACGAAAATGAAAACAGGTCGGCCGATGGCACGGTGCCAATCGTGCCTTGGGCCAAAGCATCCGGCGACGACTTCTCGGCACGCGTGAGCAAATCGAGCAAATGTTGGAAATACTCCATGGCGTCTTGTTGCCGGTTCGACGAGAAATCGACGTGGTCCTTCCCAACGAGCGAGCGAAACATGAGCGGGCGCAATTCTTCCGCCACGTATCGGTCCGAGTGAATGCCGCGAACAAGCTTGGCCATCTGGGTCGGGAGGTCCTTGGCAGGTGCCGTGGACGGTGTGATCGGCGAGAGGTACCGCGCTTGGACTTCCGGGATCGCCGTCAAGAGCTGGACGACCGAGTTCATGTAGCAGCTGTTGCCGAGGTTCGTGAGGCCCATGTACCCCGTGCCAGTGATCGTTTCGAGGTTCTTGCCTTCTTCCATGATCGAGTCAAAGTCCCAGTTCTTATTCAGCTCGACTTGGAGTTCGTTGATCGTCTTGTCCGTCTTGGTCATCTCATCAATCTTGATGCCAAAGTGGCGCAGATGCGCCGCGAGGTTCGGGTCGTGCACCATGTCGTCCTCGGCGTAGCTGTACACGTCGCCGCCACCCGACGGAGTGATCGTGCCCAGTTTTACCGACAGCGGAAAGTTTTTGCCCGTGGCTTCGAAATGACGCAAGGCTTCGCCGCACCCGCCAGACCCGTCAAAATTGCGTCGACCGCAGCCCACGTACCCGTCCGAGAGGTTCATCCACAAATTCTCCTTCTTGTCGCACGTCTCGCTGCTGCACACCCACGTCGACGGGTCGCCCGAAATCGGCGCGCAATCTTCGCGCGGGAGCTGGATGAGGTCGAACGCGTATTGGGACGCCTGGATTTCCTCTTGCCAACTCTTCACTTGCTCGGCAACATAATGTCCTTGGTGGTTCAAGACCGAATCCGCCGAGTCGCGGATCACCGACGGAAGGGCAGGGTCGGTGAGATCAAATACCTCCTTGTCCTTGCCTCGAAACACCACAATAGAAAACGTTTTGTCCACAAGCACTTCGTCCTCTTGGAAACCGCCTTCGACACCAATGGCCAATTTTGTCACTTCTTCTGCCGCTTGCTTCTTTACGCCCGTCCGCACAAACTTTTGATGCAAGTAGACCTTTTGGTTCGTCTTGGCGGCATCTTGAGCAACATGAGCTTCCCCAAAGGATTCAAAGGTGCTCAGGTTCGTATAGATGCCGCCTTCCGTCAGCGGCGTGTCAAAGGAGAGGACGCATTCGTCCTTGTACACGGCAGTGTGTTCATTCGCGACCTTGACCGCTCCAAAGTTCTCCAGCATCGTGCTCGTCTGGCAAATCGAGGAATGCCCCACGTCGCAAAAAAGGAATCCTTGGGAAGGTTCGCGTTTTGCAAGACTTGGATTTCAGATATACAAAGATCAAGTCAACAACTAATATCAAATGCAACAGGTCCTGTTATATTGCATAACCTGCATAAACAAATGACTGCTCAGTTGAATGCTGTGCTGGGCGAAGAATGCAGATTTGCACAGCTTTCAACATGAGGCACCCGCCGCCCATGAAAGAGAAGCAAGATGAGGCAAGAAAACTTCGGCAATGATCCGTCGGAACCTCCAACTACCGCGACGACGACGCCGGAAAGGGCGTACACAACTGCGGCCGCAGGATACATTTTTTGTGTCATTGTCCGAAAGGACAGGGCATTTCAAATTCGAAATGAAACTGCTCACTCACTGCGCACATGAAAAAGCGAGCCCACAACGATCTTCATTTTTGGAAATCCAACGATGACGTTCAACAAAGACGTGGCGCACCGCGAGCGCCAGCTGGCCGCTCATGAGGCTGCGGTGTTGCAAACCGCCTCCAACTGGCATCCGTGCAGGGAAAAATGCAGGAAGTCGTGGCCGAAGCAGCCGCGCGAAGAGAGGAATTCCACTACGCAGCGACCGCGCTTCGAGGCCTACGCGTGATACATGCCCTCGTACAGGAATTCCACTGGACGACGAGCGCACTTCGAGGCCTAGGCGTGATAGTACAAGCCGTCGCGCAGGAATTGCTTGCACAAACGGCGTCCCTGATGATGAACGCAGCCAAGATGATCAAGCTCAAGAAGGCAGAGCGCGAGCTCTTGAAGCGGGAAGTCCAATTGTTACAACAAGGCGAGCTCGTGCAGATACACAAGCAACTCTTGGAAAAGTGCATATCGATATTGAGGTCTGCCGCGTGAGTTCCAGCGCAAGCCCCAATTCACAAAAGAATTGAATATTTCAAAATAGCGTTGTGTTTCGATCTCAATTGCAACCCACTTCTAAGCTGTCGTTGCCGCTCAAGATGGCAGCTTGGGCACGGTTACTTGCCGTTGAAAAAGGTCGACAACAATTGTTGTACCTTGGGGATTCGGGTCGAACGACCGACCAAGACGACTTTGTGCACATGGCTCTTAGACAACTTGGAGTCCCGCAACACCTTCTCGATGGGCCAGGCCCATCGTCTTGCGGAAGTAGTCGCCGCCCAAGTCTTCGAAATGGGCACAGGTGATCTTCGAGTTGAATTAATGCCGTCAAACAACGAATCGAGTGGATTCATAGCGACGTGTTTGCAAGCTTGTCCTGGGCGAGGACATCTCGTCCCAAGGGCTTTGGAACCAACAAACCAACGGCACATGCAGAATGATGGTCGTTCGAGAGCAACTCACTGGGATGGGTCCACAATGGTCGAGGCGGGCGGCGAGTCAACTCATGCAACGCTCTCGTCGTCAATGTTGATCAACGCCCAATGCAGTCGCTGTGCAGATAACACTCTCGTCCGTTTGGATTATTTGCTCACATGGTTCATGGATTGACCATGGATCTTCACTGTCGTCGTCGTGACCGCTTTTCAAATTGAAAGCAAATGCATGATGTAATGATGTCCATGGACTCAAAAAGTCCAATGTGGAAGATAATGGGATATTGTTGCGGCCGTGATCTCTCCAACAAGACATGGTCGTATCAAGCTCGATCGTTTTGAATACATATAAACGGATTCATCATACATCCACGACAGCACATCTCTACCGCCGCTTGAGCAATTCAAAGACAAGGTCGACGTTGATGCGTCCCATTTCTTCAAAAGCATTGGTCTTGGTCACTGCGTCAAAGTTGTTGAGCATAAAGGCAATGCATCGGTCGCGAAGAATCGTCGCGGAATGGAGGTCCGCGGCATGGAGAATGCTCGCGGCGTTTTCAATGCAGAGCGAACTGAGCATCTTGGACTCGCATATCTTCTTGAGTCGATCGACGCCATACTACGCACCAGAGGATCATCAAGATATCACCCAAGGACAACATCGTACGCGGTCGGCCGTCACAAAGAGCTCCATCGCCGTTTCGACGTCCACGGTCACTTGATCCGTGTACAAATACTCGAGAAAGGCCAAAAAGATGGACCGGCGGACGTCCGAGATGACGACTTCCCGCGCGCGGCTTTCCAGCATCTACCACATCACCAAATGAGGAAAATAACAAACACCGTCACCGACTTCGCTCGTGAGCATGGCCTTGAAATAGCTGCATCTGAGACAGAGAATCTTGTGGGCATAGATGGGCAGCCCCTCGACGACAAACGTAATGTCGCTCATGACGTTGGAATTGACCATCTCGCGCAGGTCCGTGACAAGACACGGCGGCGGGATGTCCAATTCGACTTCTTCGCCAAAGCGGAATTCCTTAAAGTCGTTCAAGCGCGCCGAGCCATCGTAGCCGCCAAACACAGCGAGGCTGTCGTCGTACACGCAGCCAACGTGGCAAAAGCGCTGGCCGGGTGGCGGGCCATTGAAGGCCATGGGTTGCCACACGTTGGATTCTACGAGGTTGTGAGGACGAGGGATGCTATCCTGACCAAAAGTACCCAAGTTTAATTCGTGAAAATCGTTCATGGCGCTGCCCGTGCTGCCGCCGAAAATGTACATGGACGTACCATGGGTCACAGCAACATGGCTGTCACGCGGAATCGGCGCGGGGCCTTCGACGAGCAACATGGACCATGATCGCAAGACTGCAAAAGTATGAGGATGACGGAAACGAAGGATGTTGTACTAAAGTTGAACACATGCACGTCATTGAGATGCCGAGAGCCATCATGTCCACCAAAGAGGATGCATGTGGTCTTGTGGGTCACCAATGATGCGCGGTAGCTAATGGACACTCAACAACAAGACTCCAAGAGGCACAAACCGAGGGCGGGGAAAACGACCCGTGGCGGCCACTTGCGACCAGACGCAGTTGTCTAAGTAGGTAAGTACCAAGTTGTCTCGACGATGACGACGTTACCAAAATTGAATTCATAAAAATCGTTGCGGTAGCTGCCGTCGTACCCGCCAAAGACAAACATCGACTTGTCTATCCACAAATGTCAACAACCACAAATAGATGACGATGGTGCCTACCGTAGACAACCGCAGCGTGGCTGTGGCGCGGACTGGGCGGCATGCCCGACGCGACAACGACCGGCGACCATTTTTGCGTCGCTAACGAGATGCACGTTCAAACATGAAGTGAGGACCATCATGGACGTACTAAAGTTGAATTCGATGAAGTCGTTCACGCGCGAACTTCCATCAAAGCCGGCAAACACATAGAACGAGTCTTTGTAGACGACTGCAACGTGGCGATCGCGCGGCGTCGGGGGGATTCCGATCGCAAGTACCTGCGCCCACACCTTGCGCTTGAAGTTGTATTCGAAAAAGTCGTTGACGCGGTTCGACCCATCGTAGCCACCAAACACATACATCGAGTCCTTGTGGACGGCGCAGACATGGAGAGAGCGGTGGCAAGGCGCGGCCGATGGATTTTGACAAGGTACGGTGATCCAACTGCGCGCCGACGAGATCGTGGACGAGAACGACGACTTGGAAAAGCTGCTGCGTCCATCGTTGTACGCCGCCACATACGACACACCCGTCGGCGTGGCTGCAGCAGGTGTGTTGGTCCGAGGCGTTGCATTGTTCTGGGGGGTCGCAACCGCACCGGGCGCGGGCGCCGGGTACGTGTTGATGTTCAAGGATGCCATCGCCATGGGGAGATCGTTCGCCGAGGGGTTATGGGTTTCCAGGGAGTAGTCCGCGGCGGTGAGCGGCGGTGGTGCGTTGTAGTGAGTGTTCGTATGATGCGCGCCTGAGTTCATCGCTGGCGACTGACTCATCTCGTCTTTCTCTTCTTCTGCGGATACATGCCAAACCAGTTTATCCGGACGACGGAACGATTATCCGGATTTCAATCCCTGTGTTTCGAAAATGGAACTTCGCCACCATTGCAAAAAGGGGCGCCGGCGGCCGCGGCGCGTGTGCACCACGCGCGCCATTAACGACGGCTCGTGTCATTACGAGAAAACCCCATGCCCATTGCCGCCGCGCGACTCCAGGTCGACATCTTTACCTTGCACGCCGTAGTCGCATATGCTTCGTGTCACAAACGTGCACCCCAAGACATCACAATCCTACTGCTGTCTCGAATCCCACCAAGCAGGAGCACATGGACAATTCTGGCAGCATAAATGGGGGAAGGACGCGGCAATCAAATGCGTACTGAGTCCATACGCCGCCATTTCTATCACGATATCCATCGTGCATGATTCCCAGGGTCGTCCAAGTGCGCTAAAAAAAGACATCATGGACGATTCCTCGGACGAACGCCACCGACGTCACAGCGACCCGGCGGCGACTGAGCATCGTACAAAGTGTTCTATGTTCGATGGGGACCAAGCAGACACAGCGGGAGAGGTCGAGCGGACAGGAATGGGCGCGGCCTCGACGGCAGGTCCTCTTGGGAGAGAGCTTCGTCAACACGAGAACAAGTCGGTTTCTCATGACGCGACGGAATTCCGACCTGTGATGATGGGAGAGAAGGCAGTGATGATGTGGAGTAACACCACGAGCGGTGGTCTCGCCACGACATTATCCGGAGATTCAATGCCCAATTAGGATCTTCAATTCGGCATTTCCCGAATTCTACAGGCCACTTCAGGGGCTAAATCGGCCTTCAAATCGGCAACCACTGAAATTTGGTGGTCATCCCGCGCGTGACTTGCTTTTACCCAGGCAAAACTACGTGACAATCCCAATATCCGACTTCCCGCACCACCCCGCCGTCGTCGCCGCCGCCGCTCTCCCGAGGCTGCATGAAGGTACTTTCCCAAGACGATCATGCCGTAGACGACCTTTCGTCCACCCATGTCCCTTCAACTCACAACGGCAGCGTTGCCGTCACGGACAGTCCATCGACGATCGCTGCGACTTCATCGTCGTCGACGGCCTCTTCGTACTCCCCCACACAACATGCTGTGAACCTTGCACGGCAGTACACCACGGACCAGGTTCAAGCGTCATCTCCGTGGAGTCAACTTCTCTTCCTCCGCGACGTGCTTCCATTCTCGGTCGAGCTTGATGTCCAACAGAAGAGCTTCATCGCTGGTGCCGCCGCCGGCATCGTCTCGCGCACGGCGACGGCGCCCATGGATCGCATCAAGGTCGCTCTCCAGGCCGGCCACGCGCACGGGGGTGTCTGTCAAGAGTCGATCCCGTCGATCGCGCGCCAAATCTACGCGAGCGGCGGGTGGACGTCGTTCTTCCGCGGCAACGGCGCCAACGTGATCAAGGTCACGCCGGAATCGGCGCTCAAGTTTTGGTCCTTTTCGTTCCTCTCGACGCATCTCCACGACTCGGACGAACCCCTCACGGGCGTCGAGAAGCTCGCGGCCGGCTCGCTCTCGGGCGCCGTCGCGCAACTCGCGATCTACCCGCTTGAGATTGCCAAGACGCGCTTTTGCCTCGGCGGTCAGTACAATGGCCTCTGGCATTGCATCTCGAGCATCCTCTCGACCGATGGCATCCGCGGTCTCTACCGCGGCTTGGTGCCGTCGCTGCTCGGGATCGTCCCGTATGCCGGCGTCGACCTCGCGCTATTTTTCACATTCAAGGAAGCGTTCACGCGCCATTTTGACGTGGCGCCGTCCGTCGGCCATGTCCTCCTCTTTGGCGCGGTCTCATCCTCGTGCGGCCAAGTCGTGTCGTATCCGCTCCAAGTGGTTCGGACCAAGCTGCAGGCACAAGGGATGGCTGGTCGCCCCGTCATCTTTGCCGGTATGGGTGATTGCTTTGTCAAGATTCTCCAAACACATGGCGTCCGAGGGCTCTACCGCGGCCTCCTTCCGAATTTCCTCAAGTCGGTGCCCGCCATCTCGATCTCATATGCGACCTTTGAAAGTGTTAAAAATGCGTTATAAGGCGCATGTAAGTTCAGACACCCTCACAATAATATTCTGTGTCTATAGTTTTCGTCTGGACAAATAAATAAGTATACTTTTATATCCAGTCAAAGAATAAATATTTTGCTTAAAAGCATTTTTATTCTAATATATATAATTATAATATATTTATACTTCGACTTTGAATATAAAGTATACTTCGAAGTACTTAGTTAAATAGTTTGAATATTTAAAAAAGAAAATTCAAACTATTAACATGAACACGTCTGTACTACTTGTACGTTCTACGAATAATTAAAATATTCGTAGAACGCAAATAAATCATAATATTTTCAGTGTATCCATTTCTAAATACTTAAATACTTCGAAGTATATTTTTAGAGAATATTATTTTGACGGTATCTGTTTCAGTTTAGATCTCGTCGACATCATCGTACGACGTGCTCGTGCTGCCGCGTTTGACGGTCGCGGTTGCCGCAGGCCGAGGCGGCACGAGTCCGCGCTTGAGCAACTGCGCCGCGTGTTCGTTTCGGAGCACGTGCTTCTCGAGCATCGCGACCCATGTCTTGATGTCCTCGGCGCTCTCGGCCCCAAACACAACGCGGTCCTGCGCCCGCATCGCCAAGTTGCCCGACCGCGCCGCCCTCTTGGGGTAGAGCGCCGACTTGACGGCGGACGTGGCGGCGCGCAGCTCAAAGCGCCGCGGACGGTTCGGCGTCGCTTGAACCACAACGTTCTCGAGTGCGTAAAAGCCGAGCGGGTCGATCCCGGTCTGGCTCTCAAAGAAATAGAGGCAGTTGGAACACAACATAAAGTAGCGCCACGGCGTCGGGATGCCCGACCGGCGGTACGTGCGTAGCCAGCCGCTCATATCAGGGTTCTACACCACTCTCATCAAGAAAGATCGAAGTGGACGATGTCCTACGGCAAAGAGGTTGCCATTGTCGTCACGGTCCCGCACCGTCACGAGTGCTTGCTTCTACACACGTCCCATGTTCAATCGCCGATCGAGGACATGACCGACCTTGATGCTGTCAAAAATGGCGTCGAGGATGGTCGGCGGGATCTGACTCGCGCCATTGTTAATGCCGCGCGCCATGTGCAAGAACTCGGCTTTCGTCATGCGTTTCCGCCCCGTCTTGCTTTGGTTGTGCAGGTCGGTGTTGAGCATGATTGTCGCAAAGGCCTAGGACGATGACGCCGTGAGGTCACATCTCCTTCGACGACGCACGAGGCTGTGGACGGCATCTTGGTTGTCAAAGACGGTCGGGTTCTTCTCCTGGAACGCGTGCGCAAACGCTTCCATCATGCGATCGATCTTTTGGCCTTCGCCCGGCATGCGAAACTTGGTCAAGAATTCCCGAAGACACACTTCAAACGGCTTGCCACCAAAGTGAAAGCTCTGGGCGAATGCTGCGAGCACTTGGAGACAGAACACGTCGCCACCGCCAAGGTAGTCGCCGATCCGGTCCTTGTCGAGCCCTTTGGTCCCTCGGAGAAAGTCAGCGACCGCGGTCGGTTCGTTGGCTTCGATCACGCCTTGCTCGACTGCATGTGCGATGCCCTTGGTCGGATTCACATTGAAGGATCGGATCGCCGAGTCCATTTGATTGCCGTCGATGGACGAGAGCGACCGCGACGATGCGTCGCTCGTGCGTTCGCGGATGAGCATTGGCGGCGGCGCCGAAAGTCGGCGAGCGTTGAGTTGCTTGAGGATGTGCGAGAGGCCAAAGACGAGTCGACTGCGCATGTCGGTCGAATTGGTTTGGAAGATCTCGGTCGTTTGACCATGGTCTGGTACCATGTACGTGAGGCTGAACCGCGTCATGCGGTCGGTCGCGTCTGTTGAGGCATCATCATCACCCAAGGGATGCATCCACGTCCGACGTACCGCATTGGAGACAGTCCGACGCAACAAGCACGTGCTTGAGTTCAATGACTCGCTCGTCTGCATTCGGCTCGAGCGGAAGGAGGCAGATCGCGACGGGCGGTTGGTCAATGCGGAGGAGGTACGCGAGTCCGACGGCGGGCGGCGGCAGCACTTCGGTCACTTCGACGCCTTTGGCCACGAGCTCCTGGAAGCGCGACCAGAGATCGCCATGGATCGATCGCTTCCGCAGTGTCTTCCACATGCTGTCGTCGAGACGGAGCGATCCGTGCTCGGACACTTGCTTGGTCGCGTACGTCAAGAGTTGCTTGGTGATGTCGGCGCCATATTTTTCCAGCGCCTAGAGGAGGAGCGGATCACGAGGCTGTAACAACGTCGTAGTACATTGTCGCAGAGAAGCGCGGTCTGGAGCGCCTGGATCCACTGGTTCTTCTCCCCGCGCTTGATTTGATCCGGGTCGAAGCGAAAGGTCTTGCGTGATCCGCGCGGCGCGACCACGACTACATTGCAAATGAGAGCGGACGCATTTGGGGCGTCTACCTTCGAATTGGTCGGACGTGCGAAAGTCGACCGTGTACTGCTCGACGACCAAGACGCGGCGCGGGGTCTGCTTGGGTGTGTTGGTGGTCGAGATGACCCCGTAGAGCTCCATGTTGCGCCCGCGCAAGACGCAATAATGTTTCCGCCATCCAAAGAGCATGCGCTTCTGGAGGTATCCCTCGTGGATGAGCTGCGGCGTCTGCATGTTTGCGCAAATGACTCGATCGTTCTCTGTGGTGACAACGGACGCCACCACCGCCCGACGGTTTCAACGAGTGATTTCAGTCAACGGCCAAATGACAACGAAATAATGAAGAAGCGTGAGGACGACGGACGACACGCGCGCCGCGGGGGTTCGTCCACGGGAACGGGTGTGCCGTGGACATGGATGCACATGCCACCGCTTTCCGAGAAACTAATGACGCCATTGGACATCGACTTCGCCGTCAACTTCCATCTTCCCCAGTTCTTAGTCCTGAGGGGTTGAATTTTTCGCCAACATTTCCATGCAACGCAGGTCTCATCGTTTTTTCCCACAATAATACCAGCTTTAGGCATCATTTTTGTATAAAATACTATATGTAAGATCAACAATGCATAAAAATGCAGCACATTTCTCCGTGTCCCTTGGATGTGATTGGCTAATTCGGGATCGACCAACATTCTCATCCATCCTTGGAGTGCGCGTCTTCGCTTGGGGGTGCTGCCGCGCGTTGCGTAACCGTCAATCTCCGCCGCGTGGCAGTTCCATCGGTCGTTTCGGTGCCATGAGCCGCCCCCCGACCGCCGCCGTGGACCCGCTGAGGGAGTACCTCACGGCGACCGAGTCGGGGCACTTGGACGACAAATTCGCCGCCGTGAACGGGGACTTTGCACGTCTGACGCTCAAGGGCAAGGACGACGCGGCCAAGCTGCAAGGCAAGGTCAATGACTGGCGCGACGATGTGAGTACGCTGGCGACACACATTGCCGCGCAGCTCCAGTTCTGCAAGTCCCTGCGCACGAGCAAGGCCATGGCGCTGATCCCGAACGTCGGCGCCACGTCCGAGTCCAAGGTAATCATCCCATCACCGCTCTCTTCAAAAATGACATCCAACCGTAGGGCGAAGTCGACATCTTTCGACTGCTCCGCTCGGACATTCGCAGTCTCTATGACTTTCGCCTCGCCTACCTCCCTGGCTTGATGGACGCCGCGCGCGTAAACGACTACGACATTGACAAAGAAGCGGTCAGTCTTGCCTTCATCAACGCCAACTGACGTAAAGTTGCAGGGCGACATGAAGGCACTCCTGCACGAAGCGTCCACGGTGGACAAGGCGGATCCGATCGCGGCCTTTGACACGCTCCTCAAGGTATCATTATGTCCCAAATATGTTGAATCCACAGGCGACTAGTTTGTCCAAGCCAAGAGCGACCTTGTCTCGAGAATCGCCGAGGACTTTGTGGCTCGGAAGAAGCAGATGGACCTGGACAGAGGCATTGAAGACGAAATGGACATGATTGATGACAGCGCCGCGCTTCTCTTGAGTCGGGACACCAAGCTCTTTATGAAAATGGGCGATTCCTTCCACGCCTTGTACAAGGAAGTCAAGACACGGCAAGCACGTGCCGACAAGATTGCAGCCGACGCACTTGTGGCCACGAGTCCGAGCAACAACAACAATGCAACTGGCGGGAATCCCCCCAGTGGCGCAGGCCGCGCCGCGTTTTTTGCCGTGTCCGATGGCGCCGACGTAGGCCCTCTTCCTCATGGAAGACGATGACGATGAAGGTAGACTGGCAAAGGCATCTTGCGCGCCGACGAAGCCAACTTTACGATCCAGAAACTCCAGCGCGAAGTGAACGAACTCAAGATCCAAAAGGCCAAACTCATGTCGACCAACTCGCAGCTCGAAGACAACTACGCACACATTTCAGCGCAATATGAGCTCGAGAAAAAGACCCACCAGGCCAACGTCAAGTGGCACGAACCGCGCATCCAAAAGCTTGAAGATGGGATTCGGACAACGTCGAAAGCGTTGTCGGAGCTGCGTCTGAACGTCGATCTCATCACCAACATGTACAAGGTAGTCTGACGACGACACAGAGGATGACAAGTCATCGACGACTAGAAAACATGCGACGACGTGGTCGAATTTGAAAAAGACAAGGGCGTCGTGCTTCGCGAACGCGACGTGCTCAGCCAAAAGCTCTACGACGAAATCAAGAAAATGAGTGTCGTGAATCTGGTACGGCATTTATCAAGGTGGGATCTGGACGGTCGTCGTCGATGGGTAGGAATTGGTCCGCAAAGACAAGTTGATTATGTTTGCCATGGGCGCGCGGCATGAAGTGATCAAGTGCTGGAATGATACCAAGGCGGCGCTCGCCGAGGTATGATTCAAGTTCTGGAAGAGCATCTTGCATGTTGCCGATAGATGACCAAGGAACGGGATGATCTTATAGTGGCCCTGCGCAACACCAAAGACTCCCTGCGGCTGCTCGAAGGCGTGCTCGAGGAAACGCAAACTGTACGTTGTGTCCATGGCGAGAGGTGATGCGAAGATTGTGGTAGACCTGCCAAGAATATGAAACCGAATTGGATGAAAAGGACGAAGCGATCGGGGCCCTGCGCGGCAACATTGAAGAAATCACGGCGGCGCATGAAGTCCGCGTCTCGGAGAAGAGCAAGCGATACGAAGAAGGTGCGGAGAGATTGAGGGGTCGTTTGGGAGTTGATGTGGTGTAGAGTACGACAAATTGCTGGCCAAGTACGACAAGACGAAAAAGGAGTTGGTCGAGACGGTGCAAGACAATATCATTTTGGACGGCAAGTTGCGGGCCGCGCACGACCGCATCTCGCGTTTCTTGTCGTAGAAATAGTTGCTGTTGTGGGCGAGATAGAGTGTACTAGTAGAGTTTATGTTGTTCAGTCGAGGAGACGGATTTGGAGCGATTGGTCGATGTTGGCTTGCTTGATGGCACTGCCGCGCGAGTAGTAGGCAAAGAGGCCACCCGCGTCGCGCTTGAGAAAACTGTCTTGGATCCAAAATTGAACAACGTTGAGGAAACTCGGGATGATAATCATGACAACGACGAGCTCCGAGAAGGGATGTCCGACAAGTGGGCTAAAGAGAGCGTTCCCGATCGCACTGAGCGGGGTCGCCGTCGCAATGAGGACGGACGTGACGATGCCCTTGGAGAAGATGATGATGCTGAGCCATGCTGTGAGTTGGACGGCCCATATCCTGCATAGGAGGCACTAAGTGAGCATCAAGCGTGGGGCAATCGTTGTACCGATAGGATGGCGGGACGCCGTAGTCGCCGCTCTCAAAGAGCGCGGGGCAGTTGAATAACAATGCAAGTTCCTGCTGGAGGCGAAGGAGCGAGAGTGCGATGACCATGCCCAATGTCACGTCTGTGATAAAGTTGAGAAAGTACCACACGCACTACGAAGACAAAAGATCATGAGCGGACGACGACGACGACGATTGTACTTGATCCGTCACGGGTGGGAGCGCGATGGAAATGAAAATGTTGGTGAAATGACCCACGACCGCCTACTTCAACATGAACACGATGGAATGGACGGTGTCTACCCCGATGCCTTGCTTGGCGACGTCCATGGACCAAGTTTCGAGCGATCGCTTCGGCCGTTCAACGTGGCGCTTGTACCAGAGGGACGTGAGCGCCACGACGAAGAGGATGAGCTGGACCATGTACGACTGCGCACCCGAGAGGAGCTGGCATCGTTCCGGAGAAGGCCGTCGCTCGCCTGCCGCCGCCACCAAGGCATCGTACGTCGAGTCGGACCATTCTTCCATCGAAACAGAGAACGATGAATCGTGGCAACATTTGGATCTTTTGCAGCCGTCTTCACTTATCCGGAGGCCAATCTACCGTGATGTATTTCTTACATAAGTCTTGTTTACTCGGACGTGATATAGTAAACAAGAGTCAACTGAGTTGAAGCCACTTGAAACGACACCAGCCCGCCTTTTTTCGAACGGTTGGGCTGTTCCACGAAAGTGCGCTAAGATTTCGAATTCTGCATATCCGGCGCGATGGTTCAAGATCCACACGCAAATCCACCCCCTCCATCGACCGCCGCCGCAGACATGGCGGCACTAGACTACTCGTTCCAGCAGAACACCGACTATGATGATGATTCCCCCAACTACCTCGATCAAGACGACATGAATCTCTCCCAAGCATTTGGCCTACGCTTGGAGAAAACGTTCCCTGAGTGGCGCGGCGCGCGGCGACCTCAGGACATCGCGATTGACGAGGAAGACGACGACTCGAACAATAATCAACTTCAAGAGGGCGCGACGGCCTCCACGACCCCAAGTTCACAGCGATGCGCGACGTTGCTGGCGAGGATACGCGACAAAATCTTCGCGCGGCTAGCGAACGGGGAGACCGACGCCGCGCCCGCCATAAGCAACAACGACTACTTGGCGCCAGACGAGAGCGACGGAGAAGGCGATGTCGACGATTTGGACAGCCCCGTTGCGAACAACAAACGGAAGCGAGACGCCACCATGACCCCGAAAGCGTCGACGGACTTGACGGCCTTCCTCGGCCGGTCCTTGGATTTTGACCCGCTCTCGCTCCTCCCCCCGCCGCCCCAAGATCTCGCCCCGCCGTCGGCGATGCCGCCGTACGGGCTCCCGTTCCTCTGCCTCCCCATGAAAGCGAACCCCAAGTGCGTCCTCCCATCGGTCCCGCCCCCCGCCGTGAAGAAATACAACCACCGCTCCATCTACAACTGCGTCCGATGTGGCCAGATGAAAAAGTTCCACGTGTGCTCGTTTCCCGAGAACGTCCGGTCCGTCGGGACGTCCATGTCGAGTTCGACGACGCCGCGGGACAACGTCTCCCGCTACTACAAATGCGGCCGCGTCCTCGTCTGTAAGAAGTAACGCCATTATCATATTCATGATCTCGTCGCGACGCTCGCGGTTGCGGAGAAAGACCCGCTCAGCGCGTTCTCGAGTTCTTCGTACGCCTGTTTCTGCAGGTGCTGTGTGTTTCGCAGCCTTTGAATCAACTCCATTTCGAGGCGCTCCATCTCCTGCACTTCCATTTCCTTGTCGTGGGTCGCTTGTTCTTCGCGGCGGATGATGCTCTCAGCGCGCTCGCGATTCGCGCGCTCGACTTCCATCTGCATGGACCGTTCGAGGAGGCTGAACGAGACATTACGTACCTGTTTGACCTGCCGCGTTCGCTTGAGCTGGTTCTCTTGCTTCAAAACGTCTTCACGGCGACGCACAGCCTCCTCCAATTCGAGTCGTTTCTTGTTTTCCGTGAATTGCCGCCATTTTTGCTTGTCTTCCTTGAGCTGTTGTGCTTCCGACCGCTTGTATTCGAGGATCTGCGCATCGATTTCTTTCTACAAAGACAGCTTGTATGACGAAGGGTGTGCTTCATGGATGTACCTTTTCGGACGCGAGGACGACTTCCCGCTTCGCTTGTTGCGTGACATGCAACTCGCGCTCGGCCTGCGTCATGAGCGCGTTGCGTTCCCGTGCGTAGTTTTCCTTCTCTTGACGGAGTTTCACGAGCTCCATCGCGCGCTTCTTTGTCTGTTCAATCTTCTTCCACGCGCGGGCCTCTTCCGCCTTCAACCAAATCAGACATCGCGGAAGCATAGGAACGAACCTTGAGTAAGGCAATGCGATTCTGGAGTAGCGTGGCGTCGCTGGACATGTCTTTTCGCCGCTGCAGTCCATTAAAGTTAACCGCGATCGAGACCGTCTACCTGCTTTGCTTCCAGGAGCTTGCTCTTCGGCACGGACCCTTCCATCTTCGCAACACCTTTCCAAATAACGCCTCTGGGCAACTCGCGGATCCAAAAATACCGCGCGGCCTTTTTCGCCTCTGATTGGCCAAAATAAAACGTCATTTGTCAATAAAACGCCTTTGGCATTCCGAAACTCTACGTCATAAAACCCATATGATCAAATGCGTTCTTTTCGCCTGACGGAAGAACAACTAAAATCTTCACGATGATGAACCAGCACTGCATGCGGTGCCGGAATGCTGGCAGTCTGGAAGAGTCCTACGTGAATATTAATGCCACGAGTGTGCTCATGCCGGCGACGTCTCTCTCCATCATGAGGGACAAGGAGTCCTCGCATAGTCACGCCGACGTGAGTTCGCACGTGAAGAAAATCCAACGCCTGCACACGATCAGCGAGAGCATCACGGCGAGCTCGTCGGCGCCGATTCCGTCCATGTGCCCCGAGTGTCTCCAAATGCTCACGCAGATGTTGGAGAAGAGCAACGACCGCGCGCGGCAAGAGAAGAAGGCGCTCACGAGCTTCATCGCGTCCAAGCCCAAATCATCGGCGTCACCCACGCCGGGAGCACCCACGACCTCGACGACCAGCACCAGTGCCCACGCGAGACACATGTCGTTGATGCAACAAGAGCGCGCGGCCATCCATGCCGAACTACAGTCCCTCGGCGACGAACTGGCGGCACTCGAAGAAGAAGAAGCGGGGGTGTGGCGCGCGATCAACGACCGCTTGTGGACGAGGGGGCGCGAAAACGACACTCGGGACGCGGACGTTGCGCGTCTCGTTGAGATGGAGCAGCGCATGCATGCCGTCCGGCGCATGAACGTCCTCAACGACGCGTTTTACATCTGGCACAAGGGCCCGTTTGGCACGATCAGCGGTTTTTGCCTTGGGCGGTTGCCGCGGCACCACATCGACTGGAACGAAATCAACGCCGCCTGGGGCGAGGTTGGGTTGGTCGTTGTGCTGCTGGCCGAGGCACTGGGGGTCCACCTCAAGGCATACCAGATTGTCCCGCTCGGGAGCTTCTCCAAGGTCATTCGGCTGCAAACACCGACCATGGAATACACGTTGTACGTCGTCATTGTATCCTCGTCACCGAACACCGAGTTGATGTGTTGTTCCATTAGGCACGGCTCGGACCAAGACAACTTTGCCGAGAGTCTCTTTAACCTTGGGCTCACGGCGTTGTTGCATTGCTTGAACCAATTGGGCGAACATGCCGAAGCCAAAGATGCGTCGTTTCGCCTCCCGTACAAGGTGAGACGATGCCGCCGCGTAAATAACATGCTGAGGACGACCCTAGATTGTAGGCAAGGACGTCGGTGGCCTCTCCATGCTCTTTCTCCGGGACGAGGAAACATGGACGAAAGCGTCCAAGTTTGCACTCACCAACCTCAAATGGCTCCTCGCGTGGGGATCCAAGCCCCAGGGTGGTGGTGGCGCGGGTGGTGGCTAATGCTAACACATTTGATTGCTATGCTACATCCAGATGCTGGAGCTTGCGTTTCTCGCCGCGGTGGGCCGTGAGACAAAAGTGCAAGAGCAGCTCGGCTTCGTCCCGCCCAAACGGCGGGGCCACGACGTCGGCCTTTGACAATGTCGATCCGACCGCGGCAATGGCGGCGGTCGACGTCCCTTTCCTTGCTTCTTTCCGCGGTGTTGTCTTGGGCGGAACAGTCGTCACGGCCGGCTTCATCGAGAGCGACGAGAAGAATTCGTCCTCGAGCACCTGCAACTCGGCCGCGGCCTTTTGGATCGACACGGTCGTCTCGGTTGTGATATCGAGCGCGCGGAATATCTGCTTCCCGATCGAACTGTTGCCTTTGAGCTTCTTGGTCACGCGCATCGCTTCGCAGTTGAGCTTCTTGGAGAGATACCACCGGAGGGACGTACCATCTTCGATGTCGAGGAGGCCGAGGCGGAAGAAATGGATCATTTTGTTTGTGAACGCCTCTTCCTCGGGGGTCCACTTGCCACTCCGGAGGCCTGGGGGACATTTGGATTTCGTTGACCGCTTCTCCTTTTTGCTTTCCGAGTCTTCGAGATGCGAGGACGGACTGCTGCAGTCGCCGTCGTCGGACGAATCGCTCGAGTACTGTGGTGTCGGCGCGGGCAGCGCCGCCGCCGAGGGTTTGATGCTCAAAGGGACCGGGGCGAGCAGCGGTTTGTTGTGGAACGCCGGAACGTTCGGCGGTGGTGTGTCTGTCGAAGAGGAGGGCGGTGTTGTTGAAGGCAAAAGGACGGCGACGTTGAAGAGACCGAGTGTCGACGGAACGGTGGATGATGCCCCTGTCGTCGGTGGGGTTGTATCCTGTTGCACGCTCATCATCATGGCGAGAGAAGATCTCTCGTCTTGCGAGAGCGGCGGTGGTCGCGTGTGCTCGGGTGATGCAGACAACGATAAATCGGCGCCGCGACGGAGGTTCGTCGGTCGCAAAGTGAAGTTAGGCAAGCTGAAGTTCTCAAAACCATCGAGTTGTGTTCACTTCAACAATTAAAAAGACAGGGGTTTAACCGGTTTCGACCCTCATTATCCGGAAACCGTTCGACGAAATTTCGAACCGCATCCAAAGCCCAAGCTTAATTCTGCGCCAGAGTGGTTGGCTTTCAATTTGAAGTTGCACCTCGCGCGGGTTCAGTGCACCTCTGTAAGCTTATAATTTGCTTCAAGTAGCCTTGTGATTGGATATAAATACTTCAATATTTTGACCAATGATACACCGCCGCCGACAGCGTTGAAGTTGAAAACTTCAAGTTCCCACGTACAATCCCGTGATTGGCCCGCGCTGTCGCCGCGCCACGGGCGCCCACACGCTGTCATGGACGCGCTGGAACGAGGAATGCAGGGGCTCG
Organism: Aphanomyces stellatus; assembly: GCA_009835185.1. NCBI lineage: Eukaryota > Oomycota > Saprolegniomycetes > Saprolegniales > Verrucalvaceae > Aphanomyces > Aphanomyces stellatus. The sequence continues at coordinate 90,623 of VJMH01006900.1, read as the reverse complement.
GGACGCTGGTACTTTAGGTGCGCGAACCTCGTGGGCAAGTGCTGCAGGACGTGCGCCAACTTGATTTAACGCATATTTCTGGTGCGAACGAACCCGTTTTTACGCCAATTCCTGCGTTAAACGGTTTAACCCATTACGTTTTAATCTGTTTACGTGTGCTCGTCGACGATTTCGGCGCGTTCCATGGACTCACTCTTGGAATTGTGCGCTCGGGCCGTGGCCCAGGCGGCACCCGTGGATGAGATCCTCGCCTACGCGGCGTTCCTGCCCAAGGACGTGACGCGCCGAATATGGAGACACATGCAACCGGCGCGCTTGCGGGAACTGGAATTGCTCCTCGTGGCGTCGGCACCAGACGTTGCCCTCATCGACGAGATCGAGCGGCAGTGGGAGATTTGGACCGAGGAAGACGTGACTGTCCATTTCGACACGAACGAATCGAGCCGATACTTTGCGCGGGAATCCGACAGCGTCTACATCCGAAGCACGAGCCTTCCCCACCCACGACCGTTCCGATCGCTCTACTGGGAACATGCGTTCCGCGCCATGTTGAGCAGCGTCGTCGACGCCGTCGACCACCCGCTCTCGTTGTTCGACAACGCAGTCTTCAAGGTCAAGCTCCGCGGGAAGGAACTCACGGCGACAAACCTCACGCGGGTCCTCGCCGTCCAGAGCGTCCGTCGCGTGGAAGTGCACCACATCGATCCGTCCGACACAGCGTTCTGGCCGCGCTTGACGCAGCTCATTCTCCACCAGCCCCACTTGCAGGAACTCTGCATCCTCCACAGCCGCTTATCAACGTTTGCGCCCATTTCTGACGCGCTCCAAGGTCGCCATGACTGCCCCATCGCGATGCTCGAAGTCGTCTCGGTGAAACTGCGCCCCGCCGCCTTTCTCGACCTCTCACGCCTCGTTCCATCGGGCGTCGTCCGCGGCGTCCGCTTGAGCAACACGATCGTTGACCACGAGGACACCGCGTCATTGATCTCGTCGATGCTGGCGTCCCTCGACACCGTCCTGCTGCCGCACAACGAACTCGACGACGACGCACTCGCGACCATCATGGCGCACCCACCGCCATCCATCCGCCGGCTTTCCCTCGGGCACAACTGCTTGACCAACGTTGCCGCCCTCCGCCACTGCACACACCTCGTCGATCTCGACCTCTCGCACAACGACCTGCGCGACGGCGGTATCCACGTCCTCGCCACGGCATGCCTTCCGTCCCTGCCGCGCCTCACGACGCTTATCCTCTCGGAATGCGCCTTCTCCCTCGTCGGCGCCGTCGAGCTTCTCGCGGCCCTCACGCCGTCCACGACGCTCCATGTGCTCGACATTGGCCACAACTACCTCGGGCCAGACGTCGCGGCCGTCGTCGCCGCCTTCCTCGCGCAAAACGCATCCGTCACGGCGCTCCATCTCAATTATGTCAACCTTGGCCAAGAAGGTGTGACCGATGCCTTGTGCACTGCGCTGCGTCAAGCGTCGCGACTGACTCGCCTCGCCGTGGCTGAGAACCGCCTCTGGGACTCTGGCGCCGCCAAACTCTTTGCCGCGATGCCGTTTCCCATGCACGCGATCGACCTCAGCGGCAACGTGATTTCCAAATCGGGGTTGGACGCCATCGCGGCCTATGCCCGCCAAGCGACACACTGCGAGGACGACAGGTCGATGAAACGGCGGCAAGGCGCGGCGTCGTCGTCGTCGTCGCTCGTCGACGAACTCAATCTCCGCAACAACATCTTTGCCGCTGCCGACGTCCGCGAAGCCCTCGTCCCACTGGCCGCCGCGCTGCCGGTCGTCTGGAGCACCGAATGGCGACACAAGACGTACGACGACGCGACCTGCTAGGCGCATATTCGACCGTCACTCTCTTCCCGCCAACTGCCAACGTGGGTTGATTAATGACTCGTTCTCATCTCTTCTTGGGTTTGTCCTTGCGCCGGCCTATTGCCGCGGCCGTCCGTTCCTGGATCTCGGCGATCGTCGCGGGCTTGACGTCTTCCTCGGGGTCGTCGGCGTCGTCGTCCAAAAAGTCGTCGGCGCCCGGCGGCGTCGGGTGGAGTTCGTGCGACGCGGCGACGGCCTTCTTGCTCGTCTTGTGGGCCGCCGCCGCCGACGCCGACGACGACGACGACGCGTCGAGCAAGTCGAGTTTGCCGCCGCCGCTTTGCGTGTACACGATGTTGTGCATCTGGACGATCTCGCCCACGCGCTTTTCAATGATCCCGAGAAACTTGAGCATGTTGATGTCGGTGAGCCCCGTCGAGTTGAGCTGCTGCACGAGCACTTCGTCGTTGTACCCGATCTTGTGAAAGATGTTCATCGCGCCCGTCTTGATCGAGTCGATCACGGCCATGCTCTCGCCGACCTTGGCTTCGAAATGCGCGGCCTTTTGTTTCGATTTTTCAATCTGTTCCTCCAAGCTCGCCTTGATCCGCGCGCGGTTCAAATCGCTCCCCGACCCCTTGCACTCGTCAATCATTTCTTGGAATCGGTTGTTTTCAATCTCGACGGCCTCCATTTCCGTGTTGAGCTCGTTGATCATGTTGAAGAGCGAAAAGTTCTTCTCCTCGGCCGCCATCAGCGCGTTCGCGAGCTCGCCAATGTCCTTGATCCCAGTCTTCTTGCGGATCTTGGCCAATCCATCTTCGTACGCCTTGAGCCGCTCCGCCTGCTTGCGCAAGTCGGCCTCCTTGGCGCTGATCAACCACGATGTCTTGAGCGTCTCGTCGCGCAACTTGGCATCCGGGGTGCCCGACTCGCGCCCGTTGTCGTCGTCGTCGCCATCCATGTACATGGACGACGCCCCGTGGTGCTGCGACGCCCGCAAATGCGCGCGATCGACCTCGATCACGTCCTTCAAGTCGTTCCACTCGGCCTCGAAGCGCGCCGTCTCGTCCGCGGTCTGCAGCCGCAGCGCTTCCACCTGTCGCTGCGCGCGGTCGCGGGCGTCGTAGATGTTTTGGGTCATCTGCCCCGTCTTGGTCACTTCCAAGTGCTTGGCATGCAACTCGCGGTCGAGTTTCTCGTGGATCTGCTGCTGTTGGACCTTTTCCCGCCGGAGGTTTTGGATCTGCTCGCGTAGTCGCTTGTTGGCGTTGCACTAGCCCATCGTCATGTCAAGGTCGAATTCTCGTCGTCGTCTACCGCTTCGTTCAACCGGATGAGCACTTTTTCGAGCCGGTTCTCCAACGTCCGAATGGACCGCGGGTCGACGGCCGCGTCGGCAGACGGCGGCTTTGCGGGCGTGCTCGTCCCCATGCCCCCCGTCGGACTCATGAGTTTCTTCGTCTCGTTGTGCGTGTCCCGGTATTGCTGCACCGCAACCTGTGAGTACATATGGGTTCAACACAACACCCACCCACCTTGATCTGGACGTCCAATTCCTCGCCGCGGCGCTTCTCGATCTCGACCTTTCTTGCGTAGTAGTCGCCCTGCACCTGCAGCGCACGGATCTGATCCTGGAGGTAGCTCTCATTTCGATTCGCGGAGCTTGTCGACGCACTCATCGGTCCTGCCTCCGCCGCCGGCCGTCGTACAGCGGCGACGGTTCAACGCGTGCCTATTTTGAGATTTGCGCGCCCTGTCCGTTTCGAATGGCATGAACCGGATGCGTTATCCGGAGAACCAATCAGCGTTGAGGGACAAATGAAACCAGGTCGGCCACGAAGCATGCGCTCGGTCGCCGCCGCGCTTCCGGCACTTGCAGCCCTCTTCCTCTTCGCATCATCCGCCGAGGACATTCCTACGGATTCCACCAACGACCTTGGCGACACCACCGCGGAGACCGACGCGCCACTGGAGAAGGGCCTCGACACAAGCAGCATGGCCGGTGTCTGTCGATCCTTCCACACAAGTGGAAGCTGGTGGACGTACGAGTGGTGCCACGAGAAGCACGTGCGGCAATACGCAGTAGACCGTGCGCGAGACGAAGAGACCGATAGCATCTTCTTGGGATTCTTCAAGGGCAAGTCCACGGGCGGCGGCAACGGCGCGTCGGCGTCTCTCCGCGCGTACACAACGCACTTGTTCCTCCATGGCGACATGTGCAACGAAGGATCGCCGTCCATGTCGACGCAGGTCTCGCGGAATCGGTCGGCCGAAGTCCGCTTCTCCTGCTGCAGCTTTCGCCCCACGGAAACCTACATCGAATCGGTTGCCGAGCCGCGCTTGTGCGACTACGTCGTTCATGTCTGCACCCCCGACGCGTGTGCATCATCTCAGTCTGTTGGAAATGCCGCCACCGCCGTCGAGGACATGGCGCCGCGCAAGGAAGAGCTGGCCGAGACCGTCAAGCGCATGTTCTACCATGCCTACGAAAACTACATGACGTATGCTTTCCCCCTCGACAACCTCAAGCCCATCAGCTGCCAAGGCGAAGCATTTGAACTTGGGAAATTGCCCATGCTCACACTTATCGACACATTGGACACACTTGTCATCTTTGGCGACGCGGCGGAATTCCGCCGCGCCGTCGGCCTCGTCACAACGCACGCGACCTTTGATTTGGACACGGAGGTCTCGGTCTTTGAAACGACCATTCGGGTACAGACTCATGACCTCTGACTCTGCATCATCTCTGTTGCCCATTAGGTCCTCGGTGGTCTCCTCTCGTCGCACCTCTTTGCCGCGGATCCGACCTTGGCCCTCTTCAACGACTCGTCCGTGCCGTACGACGGCGGCCTCCTCCGCCTCGCCGTCGACCTCGCCGATCGACTCTTGCCTGCGTTTCTCACGCCCACGGGCATTCCCTATGGCACAGTGAATCTACGGCATGGAGTACCCAAAGGCGAGACGCCGATCGCGTCGACGGCCGGCGCGGGGTCCCTCACGATGGAGTTTACGATGCTGAGTGTCTTGACCAAGAACCCAATCTACGCCAAGGCGGCGCGAGAAGCTGTGCGTGGTCTCTTCAAGCGGCGGTCGGCGCTCGGCTTGCTTGGCAAGCACATTGACACGAAATCGGGCGAGTGGACCGAGACGATCTCTGGCCCGGGGTCGAACGCCGACAGTTTTTACGAATACCTGCTCAAGATGTATGTCCTCTTTGGCGACATGGAGTCACTCGACATGTTTGATGCGGTCTATTCGTCCGTGATGGAACACAACAAGCACGGCGACTGGTATGGCGACGTGTCGATGTGGGACGGATGTGGCGGCGGCGGCAATTCCTTTGTCTTTGACAACCTAGTGGCGTTCTGGCCTGGGATGCAATCGCTTGTGGGTGATTTAGACGCGGGCGCGGCGTCGCTCAACGCGTTCTTTCAAGTCTGGCGCGAGTTTTCGTTTTTGCCTGAACAGTTTGACGTGGTCAAGTGGCGGCCAAAGAAGGCCTCGCTGAATGGGTATCCCCTTCGCCCCGAACTGCTCGAATCAACCTACTATCTCCATGCCGCGACGCGTGATCCATCGTGGCTCGCCGCTGGTGCGATGGCTGTCCAGTCGCTCGAGCGGTACTCCAAGACCACATGCGGGTATGCGTCGATCGCAGACGTCGAGAGTCGAACACAGGAAGACGCAATGCCGTCGTTCTTTCTCTCCGAGACGTGCAAGTACCTCTACCTCCTCTTTGACGAGACCAATTTCGTCCGCCAAAGCGGCAAGTATGTCTTTACGACCGAAGCGCACCCGTTTCCGATCCTCTCGATGTCGGATGTTGCGCCAATCGTGGCGGCATCCAACGACGCGACCTGGCCACCACGGCCGACGCACGCGCGTTCGCCAACGTGTCGACCGCTGCGGTTCTACGACGACGTCGGCTTTCGCACATCTTACGACGACGTGTTTGAGCGCGTGCGGCCGCGCTGCGACCTTCGCAAGGTCAAAACGCCCGTGCCGTCGACGGCTAGTGCCGCTTCACCCGAAGCTTCGACTGGAAGCACGCTCTTTGGCGGCAAGAGCCTCGGCTATTTCAATGTCGAGCAACTCGTGGGCGGCTTCCGCGCGCGGCGGCTGCGGCTCGACCACAAGTCGCAGTGGATGAAAGTGACCAACTTGGGCGACCCGCAAATTGTCGTCGAGTACCAGACCGACAGCAGCAGCAAAGACACGGAGTTTCGCATCTTTGATTTCGAGCGCCAACAGACCAAGCGATGTCGGATCACGTTCCCCACGAGCGACGATGCACGCGCGATCAGCTGCTCGGCCGCGCAGTTTGGCTACACTGGCAACGACAACGCGGCGCTCCTGGCCACGCAGCTCGAGACGACGCTGGCGGCGCCAGCCGACGACGGCTGCGCGCCGCTCGCACCAGCGGCCGGACTGGTCGTCATGCGGCGCGGCCATTGTTTCTTTGACGAAAAGGTGCGGCGGGCGCAGGCGGCCGGCGCGGCAGCGGCTGTCGTTGTCAACACGGACGAGGTCGAAGAGATGATGATCATGGGCCCGTCGTCGTCGTCAGACGACCACGAGGATACAATCGAGATCCCCGCGGTGATGGTGCCGCTCACGGCCGAAGCGCGACTGCGCGCCGAAGCGGCGGCCGGCCACCGCGCGACGTTGGACGTCCAATGGCTCGACACGATGGACTTTCCCAAAGTGGTCGGGACGCGATACGATTTGACCGTGTGGGGAGACGATGGCTGGGGATTAAAGCTTGCGGCCAAGGCAGGCGCCGGCGGCACGCCATTGTGGACGATTTCGATTGCGGATGCGAGCAAGACAGATGAGAAAGTGGTTGAAGGCAAGACCAAAGGTGATACGTTTGAGGCATTGGCCGAGAAGCTGCAACTGCTGGGCTTTTCGGACGATCAACTGGCGCTGGTCGACAGCGACGACGAAGCCGTGCGGCTCAAAGCACTCGTGGATGGATTGCGCGCGATTGGATTGGAAGACGTTGCTGAGCAGTTGGTGGGTGCCATGAAGGCCGAAACGGAAGGCGGAGAAGAAATGAGAGAAGCGAGTGACGAGAAGAGACTCTTGGATAGCCAAGACAAAGGAGAAACTGTGGCGACGGATGGCCATGCCGAGTCGAACAAGGACGACGACGTGGAAGGAGAAAGCGCTGTGAAAGACACTCGGCAAGACGAAGCGAACAAGGACCTCGATGACAAACAGCAGGACGATGGTATATCAGATCAAGAGAATGCAATCGAAGCTGTTCAAGACGTCACGACTCCATTGAATGATGTGGACGAAGAAACAAGTCAAGACACTACGCCTCAAGGCAGTGCAAGCGAGAGTCGACCGGAAGTTGTTGCCGCAACAACGATTTCGGCCTCCGAGAGCGATGATTCCACTGGCGAAACACAAGACGATGTGAAGGGAGACGACAGGAAAGGGCTCAGCGATGGGTCGAAGGACGACGGCGAAGAGTTGCAAGATGTTGAGATCCCAGATATCGTCGAAGGCGCCGACGGGAGCAAAGGAGACGGCATTGAGACCGTCGAAGGGACCATCAACGACGCTTCGAAGGACACATGCGACGTACTGCAAGACGTCGGACTCGCAGATTCCACTGAATCGTTGGGAAATGTGGATATTGGGGAAGGCGAAGATGTGTCCAACGACGAAGACGCAGAAGCGAGCGACGACATATATGGCGAAGTTGTCGAAGCCCGTGCCTAGTCAGTAGATTATAGTAGACGACATAGAATAGGTTGGGAAAGACGAAGATGCATGCAAAAGCTGCGACTGTGAAATGACTCGATCGATGGAGTGTCCTTCCATGTCGTGACACCCAAAATGAGTAGAATCTACCTTTATATTCCTTTCAAATTCGTCACGAACATGCGATGCTGGCTGTCTATAATAAGGGGTTTCAAACATGTCGTGGAAAGAAAGAAAGAAATGACTTTCTGCTGTAATGATTTATTTTGGCCTGTGAAATCTAGATGCGTACTTTTTGGAAGACAGAAATCGACACTCAACAAATCAATGCTTCGCATTGAACACGCGCACGGTGTCCAGAATCTGAAGGCGGGCTCGGACTTTGGTCTGGACAAAAGTTGACGTGATCAACTTCTCAGCGGCGAATGCACTGCGGTCGAAAACGCTTGCTGTGCCAACGAAGCCGTTCGCAAGTTATTCACTACGCGATTTATTGGATCGATCTTGTTAGGCCCAAGAGGACTGGATGCGCAAGGGGCAGGGGCAATGCAGTGTCGCGTGGCGTCTCTGTCGTGTGTCGCCGCCGCTCGCACTGCCATGGTCAGCAGCGCAAAGGTATCTTGTTTCACATTCTGCCGCGGCGGCGTGACCAAGTCCGTCGAAGCGCTTTAAGTTGCGGCATACAGCCGCAGGCCTGCTTCGCTGGCGTCCCAAGCTACCATCATGAAGAGAAATGGCAGAGTCGAATTGCTCGCTCGTTAATTTTATATCGCATTGGTGGAGACCGGTGCCTCTGCGCACAGCACAATCTTGCAGCGAAAGACGACAGAAACTAATCAGCCAATCACAGTGCTTGAAATTTTCTCATATCTTTGTTCTTTTCATTCCTGCAACCCCCTAATATTTTTTAAAATCATGCCTCCGACAAGGAAAGGGCGAAGCTGTCGGGGCTCCTCAACGGAATGATGCGATTGGTGTTGCCACAGGCGATGGAGGCGGCTTTGTATGCGCTGCTGACTACGAGAGATACGCGGCGTCAATCTCCTCCGAGGCCGAATCGCGTAAAATATGTTCCTACAACCATGTCAGGCAAAGAGGACACTGCTTGTCGTACGCGTTCCAAGACGCATTCGCCGCCCACGGCGACGTTCAAGGCATACTGGTAGAAAAAGCCATCGATGGTGGCGACAAGCACCTGAACATGGTTGCTTCCTGGCGCGGGGCCGCGCAAGGCACAGAGATTGGGGACACTCGCCGACCGAAGGCGCGCCTGCCACACCACGTCAAATGCATCCATCAGAGCACGAGGTCGGTCGTACGTAGGCAAAATCACGCGTGCCTTCTGCGATGCGCGAGACCGACGATGGCAGATACGCGCTCAGACCCCCGTCTTTGGCCGACGACGAAGACGACGCTGCCGGTGGCGGGTCGGGCGCGCTTGTGGGGCCCATGATGGGCGAAAACGTGCCAAACGAGCCCGTGGCGGTGCTGGCCGCGCCCGTGAGCGAGAAAATATGAATCGTGCCCGTGTCGCTGGAGCAGCAGAGTAGCGTCGACGTCGGGTTGAACGCGAGGCTGTAAATCTGCGCCGGGTACGACCCGCGGCGAAACGTCGCGCGCTTCTTGCCGCTCGGGACGTCAAACACACGGAGGATCGTGCCCTTCGAGGACGACGAGGCTCAGTCGTGAATCCCCATGTGGACGAGAGGAGACGAACCGTATCGGAGGCGGTCGCGAGCAACGTGCCCGTGGCGTTCATGGCGAGCGCGACGGGCGCGCCGCGATGTGCTTGGATCGCATTGAGGACGCTCAGGTTGTTGGCGTCGTAGAGCACGATTTCGCCGGGGACGGTGCCCGTGGGGAACGCAAGGTGTCCGTTGTCGGCGGGAGAGAGGACGCAGAGGGCCTTGGGGTTGGGCGCCGTGTCGAGCGTGTTGAGCACTTGCATCGAGTTTATGTCAAAGATGTAGATCTTGCGCTCGAGGACCGCCACGAGTCTACAAGCAGCGTGCTTAGGACAACGACGACGAAGATGATTGATGGTAGAGAGAGGTTGAAGTACCGCTGGCGGTTGAGCTGCACGCCCAGCACAGCCGTCGCGAAATTCAAATCGCAAATGGCCGCACTGGTCTTGGTGTTCCACACGCGCAGTCGCCGCGGCGAGAACGCCGGCTGGAGCCATGATGGGTCACGGAGACGATAGACAACGTACTTGTTCACCCGCACCGACGAGGACAATCAGACTCGAGCTAAAGAGCATTTCGGCGAGTCCGATCCCGCCCGCGGCGTCGTGGAAAGATCGCCCAAATGGCTCGCAGCTGTACACGAAGAATCCTTGCCGCGTGCCGACGCTGACGCATCTACGAAGGGCAATGTTACACACGGAAGTAGCGGCGGCGACGTACGTGGCATCTTGGTTGAAGCTCACATACAGGACTTGGCTCGTCGGATCTCCATTTTTGATCCCCAACGACATGCCGAGAAGGTGTGGAAGTTCCCCTCAAAATCGAGAAGATTGGTCCGGATACAAGGCTGAATTATCCGGTTTCTCGCAAAATTGAAAAAAGGTGGATACAAATTGCTCAAAATGTCGACGGGCGCTCAAGCTGCGCGCCGTGGCGCGCTGATCCTCCTCGAAGGCGTCGATCGATGTGGCAAGTCCACGCAGGCAAAGATGCTCGCGGATCATCTCAACGGCATCTTGCAGAACTTCCCTGATCGCACGACGTCCATTGGATCGACCATCAACGCGTATCTCTCGAACACGTGCGAAATGAACGACCAGGCAATCCATCTCCTCTTCAGTGCCAATCGGTGGGAGCTCTCCGACAAGCTGCGTGAGCACCTCGATCAAGGAAAGCACGTCGTCTTGGACCGGTATGCATCTGTCCCACACACATGTCTCTCACAGTCGTCCTTATAGATATAGCTACAGTGGCGCCGCGTTCACGTCGGCCAAGATGAAGCCTGGATTGAACCTCGAGTGGTGCATGCGACCTGAAATCGGTCTCCCGAAACCCGACGTTGTCATATTCCTCGACATCTCGACGGAAGATGCCGCGAAGCGCGCGGCATACGGCGAGGAGCGATACGAAAAGCGTGAATTCCAAGAGCGCGTGCGCGCGACCTTTTTCCGCATCATGGAACACGAGCAGTGGCATGTCCTGGACGCGACGCAATCCATCAACGAGTTGCATGCCGCCATCAAGGCCGTCGCGCAGACCACCATCGCCGCCGTGGAACACACGCCTGTGCGAACGATCGACTAATGCCTCTTGAGTGTTACTCTGCCCTACCACCTCCTCTTCGTCATGTTGCTTGGGCCTTGGCACGTTCGCGACTGAGGACATTTCGACCACTTCCCGAGTGTTCACCGAGTCCACCGCTGTCGAGCGATCGACCGAGCTTCTTCCCACTTGACATGCGCTTCTTGATGGGCGGGACCTTTTCCTTGGGGGCAAGCAAACTCGTGCCAAAACTGATGCCGCCAATGTTGATCTTGAGCGAGTCGGCGGTGTTTACGCGGACGGGGGCGGCGGTGGCGGCATCGGGCGTTTGCTTCCACAGTCGCTCCCACCGCGCCAGGACGGGCGGGAAGACCCCCACGTTGGTGAGATGGAGCCACCCCGCGGCCTCCCGCGCCGAAAAGTCGTAGGTCCGCATGAGGTAGCCGCCGACAAAGACACCGCCGGCGCCGCGGTCGATGCCGTGGACCGCGACAACACCGGGCGTGCTTTCGATGGCGTCAAGGACGCGCGCGAGAATGACGTCGGGAGGCTCGTCGTCTGACGTCGTCAAGTCCATGTACTCGATTGAGGAATCGTGGCTGTAGCAGGGGCCATGGAGGGAAAGGACGAGTGTGACGTTGTGCGATTGAAAGTACGGGATAAACATGTCGAGTGGCGCGGCGACAGCTGACGGACGAGGCAGGGCGAGCAGTTTCTTGGAGATCCACGTGAACGTCGTGGGCTGATGGAGGTCGTGGTCGTGGAGGAACGAGTTGGCGCGCGCTTTCTCGAGGCCGCGGAGACAGTCGATGACGTGGATGGGGGACAGGTCGGGCGCGAGGAACGGCCGCACGTGGAGGTGGCAGAAGGGTATCCATGCGTCGGCGCTTGTCGACATGTGATGATGGAGGAGGGTGAAGCAGCCGAGGATGCACAGGGCCCGTGTTCGCACCAGGGAGTCATGCAGAGGGAGAACAATCGAGATGCAGAGTTGATGTCGCGGCCGAAGCTGCTGACGATGGGACTCAAGGACGTGCGCCGTTCGGATTGTGTGGGCAATCGACGGCGGCTCGTCGAGGAAGGTGTCGAGTTCGATGGAAGAAAGGCCGCGGGAGGTGTACCATGCAGGCGGGGGTCGCCGCCGCCACTCGACAAAGACGACGCGCTCGGATACCTGGACGTGCTGGGTCCAATCCCATGGGAAGAGCATCGACATGCTGCCGTCGGGAGCGTGGTTGCAGACTCGTTTCATCGTTTCGAAACGACCCTCGTGGAGCATAATCTACCCAATCACAGCTGCGGGTGGGTGAGTGCAGTGATTTGATTGGCCATTTTCAAAATTGGATCCATCATGAGGAATGCAAAATTGCGCGCTCGAGAAGGGACAGGACGGGGCCAAAGGAGGAGTCTCCCCGGCGGGACCACAGCGAGAACCTAGCAAGAGGCCTTGGGTCGAGTTCGTATTCTTGGCGCCTGCCTGTCGAAGGAGACCGCCGCCGCGTTGCTGGACGTTCCGCGATCAACGGGACGGAGCTCAAGCTAGTTCAAACAACCTCCATTGCAATTACATTGACCAACGGCTGAGCAGAAACAACTCGCCGGCTTCCTCATTCTCCCCATCTTCGTCGCCTTCGCGGTTGTCTTCATCGCATCGATCCTCGTCTTCGACGTCGCTGTCACCGTCCATGGGGGATGTCTGTGGCGACTCGCGCCACAACGAGTCGCCCGCCAGGCGTCTCAATCGAAGTGGCGCGAGTGGGGACCATTCCCTGACGTGTTGACGCTGCGCGACGGGCGGCGACTCCGACCAGACAGAGTGTTGGACCGTGGACGGCGGCGGCGTTGGGGGAGGAGCCCCCCAAGGCGAGTTCGTCGGTGGTGTTGGTGGCGTGGACGGCGGAAGACGGCGGTGGAGTGCTGGGGGGCTCGTGAGCGCAGGTCGCGGTGGTGGTGTGACGAACTCATCCGGTGGCGCTTGTTCGGGAGTCATGTGCTTGGTCGCGCAAATTCGAAAATGACAAAAAGAATCGAATCCGAGTCAAAATTCTTGCCGGAGAAATACCACGCAAACCACTGGGGCGCACACAAGTCAAAGACACTGGATTCTTGCCGCAGAAATAGCATGCAACTCTTGATGCCTTTTTTCGTCGAGTATGCATGCAACAACTACCACGCATGCTGGCTGCCTGTACTCACATAGTTGCTTCTGTCTCCCCCGTCGTTCTATTCGCCGTCCTCGTCTTCGTCATCTTCATCTTCGTCGCTGCCATCCTCGTCCATGTAGTTTGCCTGCTCAAGCTCGTCCCACATGCTATCGTCGTCGTCTTCGTACACATCTGCTTGCGCAAACTCGGCCGACCCGCCCTTGCTCAGCGCGCACCAGCACGGTCCATGCTTGACTGCGTAAAAATCATCGTCTTCCAAGTCGCAGCAAAAGAGACATTCGCGCTCGTAGCTTCGCGGCACGGCGCGGAGAACGGCGGCTGTCACGACATGACACTCCTTCTCGGCGACTTTGCGCGCACACCGCGGGCAGCCTTCGTGTCGGTTTGCGAGGATCCATTTCGTCATGGGCACATTCCCCGTGGCCTTGTCCAAAATGTCGGGCGATGCACCGGCTCGCTTGCGATGTTCATGGAGCCACCGCACGACATGGAGGTGACCTTTGGACACCGCGCCGTCCATCGCATGCTCCGACAACTGGTCGCACACATGCGCGTGCAGAAATCGAAGAACGTCGAGATGGCCATTGGCCGCGGCCATGTCAAGCGCCTTGTACGTACATCCCGTGTGTGGTTGACCGTGAAGCCATTCAACCATCTCCAAATGACCATGTTCTGCCGCGCCATTCATGGCCTCGGGTGAACACGTCATGTGGCGGTGTGTTTGAAGCCACGTGACGACATCGCGGTGGTTGTTGGCGGCGGCCGCGTCGATGGCTTTCTGCGTGCATCCTTCGGACCGATGGGTATGAAGCCATTCGACGACATCGAGGTGGCCATGGGCGGCGGCGTTGTCCATGGCATCAGTCGAACACCCGTCCGGCCCAGGAAGGACCTCGTGCAGACGCTGGACGATGGCTAAGTGTCCCGCGCCCGCCGCGCCGTCGATCGCATGTTCAAACAAGTTGACGACGTCACCGCGGAACGCCAAGCACATGTCGGGCTTGATGCGGACGTTAGGAAACTTGTCGAGGAGAAAATCGAGGACCGCGGCGTGGCCGTGCGTCGCGCTCATTTGGATGGCTTCGTAGGAACACCCTGCTGCACTGTTGTTGGCATGCAGGTAGCGCACCATCTCCAAGTGTCCATTGCCGGCCGCCGCGTCCATCGAATCGCGGTCCAAAGTTGCGCCGAGCGCGACCATGCGCTTCACAGCGTCCACGTTGCCTATCCCTGCGACGTGGGCCAAGCTTTCTTGGCACGTGTCGTGCTTCTCGGCCAAACCATGCTCGAGTAGATACGTCGCAACGTCCAAATGCGCCTTCTCGAATGCCACGTAGAGACCTTCTTGGGTGCATGGGTCGCGGCCGCGGCGGTGGAGGTACTGCAACATGTCGAGGTTGCCATGGTCGCACGCCCACTCCATCGCGTCGGACGTGACCCCCGCATGTGCAATCTCGTCGTCCAAGTACTGGAGGATCTCAAAATGGTTCTTCCACGCGGCAATGTCGACCAACTTGTCGGTCAGCGTTGTCAAATCCACGAGCGAGTCCAGCGTGCGAAGAAGCGCGAGGTCGTTGAACCAGATCGCGTCGCGGACGGAGGCGCCGACCATGCGTGGCAAACATGTGAAGAGGAGTGGTAAACGAGATGTTCCATGTTTGTCCAGCCACGCTCGAAACAACTTGTGGAGGTCGTCCATCGGCGCGGCAGCGAGGCCGTCTTTGGTGAGCCAGTCGTCGTAATTGGCCCGGCATTGGCGGGTATGCAGCGTCGGGATCTCCACGTTCGCTAGCGGATGCATGTCTGGATAGAGACCATCTTGGAAGGAAGAGACGACGCGGATCACATCTGGCATGAGGAGCACGTTTCGTCCATCGGTCACACGTCGGCGCTTCTCCATGGTTGCGATTGGGGAGCGCGGAAAAATACATCCAGCGTTTTGATTGGCCACAATCAGCCAATCAAACGAACCACGCAAAACATCATCTCCATTCATTGGCAGCAATTCACATTATCCATTTTGAGAGGTTTCATCAGAAATAGAGATTATGAGGTATTCACGTGTTGAAGCTGTAAAATTCAAATCGATTGCAATCATGTCATGTTGGTCACGTTCCACGTCAAAGGTGCGATGAGCGTAGACACTTTCAGCACTCGTGCATGGCAGCGTGCTGTCCGTGTCACTTGCTGAACACTGACGGCCGAGTGAACCGCAGGTTGGACGACGGGCTACTGCGTTTCGAATACCACAAGCGCCAGTCAAGCCAGAATGCACACCCAATCACGTGGCGAACAACGAGCGAGGGCAACATGCAAATTCACTTCGATTTGCGCGACTCAAGTTGGCTGTACTGAGCATTAACGTTGCCGTGACACCACAGAGAAACATGAGCGGGCGTTCAATCCAAATGGAGCCCACAGTGCGATTGAACCAATCGAGGTTGACGCTGCCCAAAAAGCAACACCCACCCACAGGTGACGGTGACGACCACAATCGTGGTGTAGACGACAATGGAAAAACAACGCGCGAGGTCGTTGCTATCGCGTCCGTGTTGGAGGCAAAGGGTACTGAGGTGTCTGCAGTCGCGATCAGAGTGATCGAATCGTCGTCTCCTTCAAACGAAACATCCTCGCGCTTCCCTGCGACCGAGTCGTACAAGAACAACACCCGTCCGTAGAACGACCAAGCACAGTTACGCATCGGCGGTTGGAGGAGAGTCCAAGTTGAGCTGTCGGCCCATGAAGCAAACAGCAAATGTTCAAACGTCACTTGCCTCACTCTTGCGGCACCGAAAATTTTCTTGACGAGATGCGAATAATCATCTCCATGAAGAAGCCGCATGATGCAACACTCGACACTGCAACGCACACGACGCACGCAATTGCACGTAGTCTCCCGACAACCGCAAAGAGGCCAGCGTCCATCTTGAATCGACAGCAGCAATTGGCTATTGCACGCGTCGAAACAGCTCCCGGTGTTTTGGACAAATGGGCAGAGACAGAGGGGAGTGCCACCATAAAACATCCACTTTGGGTTTGCCCAGGATGGAGGATGGGTGGGTTGACTCATCAACGTGGAAAGCACGTCAAATACAGGGGCGGTGGCCAACATTGAGCGTCGCTTTGGTACGCCAAAGTTGTTTGACAAAGGGCGCTGGCATGGCCACTTCAAACGCCTGCACCGACGAAAACGGCCCGATGGATGTCCGAAACACCTCGATTTGCGCTACATAGTCGCCGTCGGCATCTTGGAGGCCAGCCAACATTGAGCGCCGGTGGCTGGAAAAAGGCATTGTCGGCTGACCGCACGAGGCTTTGACTCCAAAGCAAGTCATTGAAGACACCGTCCAGTATACAGACGACCACATCATGTTTGTGTTTCGGAAGCTCTTGAGTGGCACGACTGGCGAGATCCCAAGTGCATTTTCAATCGTCATGGCTTCGGCCACGTCGGTTTGCCATTGGTTTTGCCACTGCAGCGGAAGTGTTGCAAAGTTTATCGTCCGCCAGTACGTAATTCCTTGATCCAGTGACCGACACGACATGCTTGCCTCGCGGGTACTTGTTGAAGGCACGGTTGGATCGCAATGGTAAACACACCGCCATCATCACCACGGTAGTGCTGTATTGAGGCACTCGAATCCTCGCAAGTGACAAAAATGGCCGAGGTCGAACCAGTTGAAGTCAAGACCCTTGCACGCGAATACATGTACCCGCGGGGTACGACCTCACGCTTCATGAGAGAGTCTATCCTTCGGTATGATTCTCAAATCGAGCCCGTGGCGGACTCGTCATCACCGTACATAGCGCATACTTGCATGTGCTATATACGGTAATTCGGTTGCAGCGACACAACGCACGACAAAGCACGAATGCAAATTTAAACAGAGTACACATTGAGGGAGGTCGTACTATCGGTTTGCGTCCATGTTGCTGAAATCAACCTTGCCAAAATGAAAAATCGATGCAGGCACTCTATACAGAATTCTAGTTGGTTATGCTTTATCCCTTTGTTCGTGAAGTCCAACAAAGGCAGGGTCCTACAATACTCCATTTGTTGCAAAGTTATTGTGTCAGTATACATAATAAATGAAGGCCATCGCGAGAGATTCTAGACGGGAAAAAGAGAGATAGGCAATGTGTGCTTGGCTGAGGCAGATAATTCATGGTTGTCGGGGGGCAGATCATGTGCTGGAGGGATTTCGACTTGAAAGGTACGCCAAAGCTTGATGTCGAGGCCAAATAGGGTGTTTTCGTGTCGCAAGGTGAGGATGCCATTGAGTACGGCCGACATGCGATCCATGTAATAGACGTCGGTGTAAATCCAATTGGATGACATGAAGAGATATCGAGCGCCCGCATAGACAAAGATAGAGTCGACTTGGGTATGGGGGGGTTGTTTCACGAGCAACCGTGTTGTCACATAACACAAGGCATTACACCCAAATACAATTGCAACGATCCCAGTCAAGCGAGACAAATGACCGATTGTGATGCTGGCACTCTCGCACATGACTTGAAAGTCCACTTGAGCCAGCTGGCATTGCTTGTTGATCGACATCGAGTGGGTAATAGGCGACGCAAAGCTCCACGTCATGACGACGAGCCAGACGAGAATGCTGTTGGGTGTAGCGTAGTAAGTCGTATAGTCCCTTGTGACAGCCATGGCAATGTCGTTGACAATCGCAACCATCCACGTGATTTCATTGGCTGCCAACAAGGTTTTGTACCACGGGTCTTGGACGACATCAAAATAGGAGATCGAGCCATTGAAGACCAACTGCAAAGTGGACGTGGAGAGGAGGGCGACGGCCGTGAGACTTCGGACGACCAGCAGTGGTCGACCGATCCAAACGAGGGCGCCGACACGCTGGAGCTCCAAACAATTCGTGACTTCAACCATGCCACGACTGACAAGGACGTAGAGCAACATGATGCTGGCAATGCCAATCATGGCCCCTGTGATGTAGTAGACCGTGTTGCGGAGGTAAAAGGCCAGCGTAGTTGGTATTTCGGCAACGTTGACCTGGCCTTGAAATTGCGACAACTGGTCCGTCAAAACAGTGAGAGTACCAACGTCCCCCTGAAAGGAGACAACTTCGCGAGTACCCATTACCCAGTCGCCCAGCATGTTCCACGCAAAGCATACGAAGTCCACTTGGTCAAGAATTTCCATTCGGTAGAGAAGAACGGGGGACGTCGAGTCAAGCTGACCAAATTGGACGAGTTCGATGTTGAGCGCATGAACAACATTTGTCGAGGCTGTGATTAAAGGAGCCAAGGAAGGCAAGCTGGACGCCATAAACGTGTCAACAAAGTCGACAGACTGTGTGATAAATTGATGGCACACAATTTCAACACTATAATCTTGTGCGCAAATTCGAATCGCATCATCGGACGAGATCGTCGAGAGGTTGCCCATAATAATAGATTGAATAAGTGTTTCGCGGGTGGCCGCCTCGAGTCCGAAACTTGGTGCTGAACTGCATTGCCCGCTCGACGTCAGTAACTTTTGCAACCCACCTTGGATGGGCAAACCCGAGAAAAAAGGCAGCTGGGGGCATGTTGGGTCCCCACCAAGAGACAAGAATTGAATATCTATCCAAGCCTTCGGGATTGGCCAGAGGGTGATCCACGGGTCGCTTATCTGATTGTATGCGGTCGCCGCCGACGTATTTTGCGCAAGGATTGTTCGCACGGCCAACTTTACTTGACGTACTGTCTGGACTACGATGGCAGGACATGGCACATATTGCATGTCCACAGACCCAAATGGACCCACAATGTTGGAAAAGATGGCAAACGACGCGACCAGTGGCACCGAGAGTGTTCCGTTTTGACCTAACATCGTTCGCATCGTTGTGTTGGCAAATGAAAACTTGGGACTCGATCGAACAAGGCTGAGACCACGAATAGAGCTGCTGTTCTGTGTCACTGCTACAAAATCGCTCGCAAGACCCCAGTACATCTTGAACGTCGATTGTTCATTGAATCGGAATGATGCTTCTTGGTGCTGCAGCGTAAAATCATACGATGTCCCAAACACATTTTGCACACTATACGTGTTGATGAGCCCAATGTGCTTGAAATTTTGCCACTGCGTAACAAAATGTACAATCTTGTGATCCTGCCACGTCGCCGATTCATCAGCGACGGGCAACTTGACAGAGGCGGACATGAACGAGAGCCAATGTTGACCAGCATTGGTTCGCTTCAAGTCATTCGCAATGGCAATGTCAAACGCTTGTCCCCAGCAGGAGTAAAACTCGTCGAATCGAATGTTTCTCAAAATGGATTCCAAAAAGACGGCGCCGTTGGTTGTCATGGTTTGACATCGAGTTTGTCGAGCAGCGCTGTTGGCCATTTCCCACGTCTGATTGAAATCAACAAAGCAATATTGGGTAAAAATCCATGGCGTGAAGCATGCATCAGAACGTCGCAGACCTCGAATCGTCTCTTCAACTGAATTCATTTCGGTATATTGCATCAGACCACCATAAGTTGACGCCGCGACCACAACTCCCGTGCCTTTGTCGAACGGTCCGTCTTGGTTGATGTCGGCAGCATTCAATGCAACATTGGACAAATTTCGCCCAAGAATGAGTTGCATGTTGAGCCAACAACCCAAAAACGTATGTGCCCCTGTCATGTTGAACGTGGCCCAAAACATATCATTGGCCAGCCCCACGCGAGAGACTTGCAGATAGGAGACACAACTGACAATTGAGCTGACGGCATAAATCATGCCCAAAACAACTGCAAGTTGCTGAAGACCACGTGGTAACTTGAAGGTCTTGCTATCTATTGGTGTGCGCAAGGAAGGGATAGAACGTTGTGCATGGTTGGAATGGAAGGCAAAACTCATGGAAGAACCCCTCGTGAGTTGTTTGTCTCGGCTGATGGTCCAAAGTTTGATGTCGAATGTGTACTGCTCATTGTGCCACAACACAGGCACGAGGCCTGCCATGAGGCACGATACTTTGTCCAAACTCCAACGACGACCATTGTCCATGGGTTCTGTGGTGGGGGTGGCCATCAAGTAGTCGGCAATGCCAAGTACGTGCCGTGGGGGAATCGACAAGCTTATACGAGCATGGCGAATTTCTTGGTGGAAAAGACTGATTGCAATTGCCAACACAGTAGACACTGCCAAGACGCCAAAGATAACACAGACGCGAGCGAAACTACCGATTTGAAGGAGGCTGCCACTGCACACAATTGTTTTGTCCATGTTTTTGGCCGAACAAGCTTGGCTAAACACCCCTGACGCCATCACGGGCCAGTGAAATTCAAGCACGACAAGAGCTAGCCAAGCCAAGGCACTGCTCCAAGGAACATACCGAGCGGTGTGGTGCTGCGAAAATATCGTGAGAACGTCTTGGATTGCATAGAGAACCCATGTCGTTTCGCCTGCAATCACCATTGTGGCATACCAAGGGCGCGGCGCAAATACAAAACGGGTGCTCGTGGGACTTAATCCTGCTGCCATCGAGAGCTGAGTTGTGCTGAGTATCAAGATGGCTGTGATGCCGCGAAGAAATACGAGAGGCCGGCCGATCCAAATCGAGCTCACAATCCGATTGAACCAAAACAAATTGAGGCCTTGCACTTGAAATTGAAGAAAAAAGGCACCGACAACACAAACGACAGCCAAGAACCCAAGAATCGCCGTAGTGTAAGTCATGAGGAAAAAGATGAGACGCGTGGCCGACGCCACCGTATTGGTATTGGACGGAAAGAGCTGTGGCGTGTCAGCAGATGAAATTAATACCTGTGTCATCAAATCCCCCTCAAAGGATACGACTTCTCGCTTGCCTTGGATCCAGTCGTAGAGACCAACCCAACCGTAATAGGCCCACGCAGGGTCACCTTGAAGAAGCGGTTGCTGCAACACTTTCCAATTCGAGCCATTTGAATCTGTGGCATATTGCATGATGCCAATATTCAAAGTCGAAATGGCATCGACTGCAGCAGGAACCAATGGTGTTATGGACGCGATCTTCGTTGCGACTCGAACAATCTTGGCAAAGGTGGATTCGCATTCAGGAAAGATCGACTGCAAAGCACACGTGGCACTTGGTCGAAATTGATTGCCTAAAGCCATGGCAGCAAAGAGGCTCGAGTATTTATTCGTGGTCACAAGGAGCGGTGGTTGGATTACACACGCATCGGAAAACCCAAACGTGTCTTGGACATACGGCAAGCCACTGCGGTAGAAACACATGGGATTGCCGCCGTAAAAGACTAGGTTGGAAATGGACCACGATGGAGGCGTGGGTTGGAATGGAATGGTTGGAATGGCGTTGAATGTTGTCCAAAGTGACGATCCCTGAGCATCTTCAAGATGGGAGTGGAACGTATCGTACAAAGCCAAAAGCGAAGCTGGAGCTGCCAAATAGAAAGTGTCCACGGACCCCAATGGCCCCACCGTGGTCTGAAATAAGTCGATTTGGTTTTCAATCGTTCTGACGTCACTACTAAACGACAAGAAACTACGAAAGTCGACAGCTGGAGTCTGAGTGAAAGAATTGCTGGCCGACCGTATGATGCTGCGGTTGACACTCGTCAAAATGTAAAAATCAGAATACACCGCCCAGTACATCAACATCGATGTCCATGTCGTGGTGGCATACGCCAGCCGCTTGAGTGTGATGGTTGATCGCAACCCAAGTGCATTTTCAATCTCCATGGTTTCATCCACGCCTGTTTGCCACTGGTTGTGCCACTGCAGTTGAAAGTAGCTGATATTCATCGACCGCCAATAGGCCACTTCTTGGGCAATGGTTGTCATTTCTAGGGCTGTAGACGTCGTTGCGAGCCACTGCTGACCAGCAGGGAGCTGCTCCAGCCACGATTGAACGGTGATGGTAAAATACCCGCTATCACCACCGTAATTTTGCATGAAATCGTCCCATACTTGGTTTCTTAATACCGTCTCAAAGTACACGGCCCCGTTGGCACTGTATCGACTGGCACAACGTTGTTGGCGACTGGCCGTGTGGGCGACTTCAAATGCCTTGGCCAGATCGACCCAGCAGTACTGCGTCAGCATGTACCCAAAACGAGAGGCTTCCAACGCGCGCAAATTCGTCACGGCATATTCGACAGAAATCAACTCGAGCAAAACCAGTCGGCGCGGGTACGGAGAGTACAACTCGGTCGTGAAGGCAGTGTTCGAATAGATCTTGTCGATCGTGGCACTCGCCAACATGACATCGACAGGACCAGAGACGTGCGTCGTAAGTCGCTCATTGAAAATGTCGACCACCAGCGCCTGTGGGCCATTCGAAGAGTACTTCGCCCACCAAAGGTCGTTGGCGGAGGGTGCGTCAAACAGTTGAAGGTAGTAGGCCGACAAGGCTGCTGACGCGAGGACGTATCCACAGCCTAGGCATGCGCCACTGTATGGACGCCATCGGGGTGTTAAGGTACTCTGTGTTGGCTTGACAACGTGAGGAAGCACGTGCATTTTGCCCTTAGGGCCCGCAGAGGACTTGTTGAAACCGCTCAAGTTGGTTACGGTCTATGAATAGTTGGCTTCAAAATGAGCCGAGATTTGTTTTGTGGCTGACAAGCCCGACGGCATGTCTGAATATACAAACACAAGCGCGTCTTGCACTCGCTGCCTTCTCGCGGCGGGAAATTGTTGAGGCTCCTCACATTCCTGTTGTAGAGTTTGTCGTTCGACCAAAGTTGCTTGCCATTTTCACGCACTCAACGTCGAGTTGGTTCAATTTAACCAGCTGGACGCAAGTCCCCCTGTCGTCCTCTGTCGCCACAATCTCTTGGACCCGACGCAAGTTGACTTTGCATGCTTTGCGTTGAACCTGGTCAACGACTGGGCATTCGCGAAGCTGTGTCTTTTTAGGGCGACAATGACACGCACTCTCTTCTTTCAACCGCAACGTTTATGCGTTACGGGAGCCATGATTGGCATTGCCAGCATCATGGTGCTCAACGTCTTCTTCAGTCGTGGCATGGTTGAAGTCATGAAAATTACTGGAGCTCCAGTGTGTTGGCGCCCTCGTTTGGATTGGTCGACCGCTGCTGGTCGTCCGAAGTCTCACGGCCGTCGATTTACTCTCCGTCTACTTTGCAGTTGGTGTTCATTGGTTTGATCTCCTACTTTGATGTCGTCCAAGACCCGTGGTACAAAACCTTGTTGGCAGCCAATGAAATCACGTGGATGGTTGCAATTGTCAATGACATTGCCATGGCTGTCACAAGGGACTATACGACTTACTACGCTACACCCAACAGCATTCTCGTCTGGCTCGTCGTCATGACATGGAGCTTTGCGTCGCCCATTCGTCATTCGATGTCGATCAACAAGCAATGCCAGTCAGCCCAAGTGGACTTGCAAGTCATGTATGTGAAAGTGCGAGCATCACAATCGGGTACTTGCCCTGTTTGGTTGCAATCGTGGGAATCGTGTTTGGGTGCAATATTTTGTGCTATCTTGACAAGGCTGGTTGTAAAACGCCCAGCCCAATCTCGAGTCGAGTCTATCTTTGTTTATGCTGGCCCTCGATATCTATTCCTATCGTCCCAGTGGATACTACATCCCTGCGGGAGGTGTGGGTTGGAACGAGAAGGTTGGAATGGTTGATGACCTATGGGGCATGTCGAGGGCATCGTCGAGGTGCGAACGGAATGCATCATAGTGCGCCAAAAGAGCTGCTGGCACGGCCACATACACAGTGTCGACGGAGCCAAATTCGCCCACCGTCGCTCGATTTGGCTCTCGGCGTGAGCATTCTTTTGACAAAACTCTGAAAGTTGATCTCGGGGGACTGCGTAAACGAATTGTTTGCCACTGGTTGTGCCACTCCAGCTGATGCCCATCGACCGCCAATACGCCACTTCTTGGGCCACTGTTGTTGTCGCCCTTGCAGCCGACGTGGTCGTGAGCCACTGCTGGCCGGCAGGGACTCGCTCTTGCCGTGATTGGATGGCAACGGTAAAAACCCACCGTCGCCGCCATGCATGAAATCGTCCCATACTTTGTTTCCTAATACCGTCTCAAAGTACACGGCCCCGTTGACACTGTATCGATTGGCACAACGTTCTTGGCGGCTGACCGTGCGTGCGACTTCAAATGCTTTGGCAAGATCGACCCAACAGTATGGGTCAGCATGTATCCAAACCGAGAGGCATCCAAGGTGCCACAGCATATTCGACAGATGTTAGTTAAAACCAGTCGACGTGGATAGGAAGGATATATCTCTGTAGAGAAAGTTGCGTCCGAATAGATCTTGTCGATTGTTGCGCTAGACGCCACGACATCAACAGATCCAGCCGAACTTGTTGTGAGCCGCATGTTGAATAAGTCTACCACCAGCGCTTGTAGACCGTTCGATGTGTAATCCACCCACCAGAGATCATTGGCGGAAGGTGCGTCAAAGAGCTGAAGGTAGTAGGCCGTGGAGGCTGTCGAAGCCAGGATGTACGCACAGCCAAGGAGCACGACACCGGTCCGACGCCAAGAGAGAGATGTTGGACGATGGATTGGCTTCACTTCAGCAGGTAACACTTGTATGGGTCTGGTGTGAGCCACTGACCTCATGCGAAACAACCACGTCGGTTTTGCGTCGTCGATCTATGAATAGGCGGCTGTGTGATTGCGTTGTGATTTTTATTGGACGACTGCAAATCCAAAAGAAGCACAATTGAAACGATCGCCTTGGCTCATACTCGATGGCAAATGCATCCGTGGTTGGAGGGTCATTCTAACATACATTGATTTGGCACCAATAGAGAACATATATGTACTCCCTTGCGATTAACCTCACGTCGACGACGACTTGTGTAGTCTACCGAAAGTCACTATGGACGGCGAGCACTTCGAAATAGAATACGTCGAAACATTCGACTAACTAAAAGCAACAAAATCTCCAAATACGTTGCATCGGTGCGTGATGCGATCTGAAGGGCAACTGAAGAGCAAAGTTCCCTATGAAAGGGTAAACCGTCCAGGATCCGTTCTCGACTGCTCACATTTTCTCATTTCCTGTCCACGTCCGAGCCGTAGAGAGGAAATGATATGTATGAAGCGACAAGTGCAAGTACATTGAGCCCTTGGTCCAATTGGTCCCCATGTAGTGACTGAGTTGTATTACATCAGCAGGTATCGAGAGCCATCCAACTTACGCAAATTCGTCGCGAAGTATACGAGGGAGATGATTTCAAGTAAACCCAGAACACGAGGGTACATATCTATTCGACGGGCAACTTGGTACGACAGTCCACAGTTGAGGCACGCGACAACAACCACAATATTGGGGGAGATTGCACCGAGGAGTAGCACTAGCGGATTGCTCGTCCTAAAAGTGATTGGCCCCTATAGCATGCGAGTGCTTTCTCGACAAATTTTGCTTTGTTTTGTGATTGGACGGAGGCAAACTGACTTTGCTCAAAGACAACAATGTTCTTATAGTCACGGTAGGTATGATGTCGCGAGGTATGGACGTGATGCAGGGCTCATCTTTCCCATGGGATCGCATGATCACTTATCAAATCCACCTCAAGATCACCTACGCATTAGAGTTCAAATAGCTTGTACTGATCTATGATATGAATATGGATGCAAACATTGTGCTCAGGGTAAAATAACGCACGATGCAACAACGATGGAAAACTCGAATTAATTGCAAATGAGTCCGTGAGTTGCGATCAAGATCATAAATCTGCTCGAAGTGGCAACGTTCCTGCGATCATATGATGCTTGAAAATGGTTACTGAACACGACACGGCCACATAGTTTGACGTCACAATAAAGGGAAATATGAATACATACTAGTATTAAAGATAAAACTTTCATGTAACTTGAACAATGAATATTTGACACGAATAAGGCGGCAACGAGGGCTCCTAGTGGGGTACAAGTGTGATAGGCAACGCATTTTTGACTGCGACAGCCAATTCATGTGAAGTAGGAGGTATGTCCAAATCGCGCGGAATTTCGACTTGAAAGATGCGCCAGAGCTTGATATCCAGTCCAAACATGGTGTTCCCATGTCGCAATGTAAGGGTACCATTCAGTACCGCCGACATGCGATCCATGTAATAGATATCATTATGAACCCACTGGGATGCCATAAAGAGATATCGAGCGCCAGCATAGACAAAGATAGACTCGACTCGACTTTGGGCTGGGTGTTTCACCAGTAGTCGTGTTGTGACATAACACAATGTATTGCACCCTAGCACGATTCCCACGATCGCAACCAAACGGGGCAAGTACCCGATTGTTATACTGGCACTTTCGCACACGACTTGAAAGTCCACTTGAGTTAGCTGACATTGCTTGTTGATCGACATCGAATGACGAATGGGCGACGCAAAGCTCCATGTCATGACGACGAGCCAGACGAGAATGCTGTTGGCTGTGGCATAGTACGCCGTATAGTCTTGTGTCAAAGCCATGGCAATGTCATTGACGATCGCAACCATCCACGTGATTTCATTGGCTGCCAACA
>VJMH01006900.1:0-64182 GCA_009835185.1 Aphanomyces stellatus | reverse complement strand
GACTGCGCCGAGGGTGCCCACGGCCATGAGCCACGCGTCGGTCTTGTCGGCGAATTGAAACAGCTTGGCAAGGGGCGCCAGGGGCCGCGAGGTGGTCGTGGGCTGCAGATCGAGAGGTGGGTTGCCACGAGGAGTCTCGACTTGGAGGTACGTCTCGTTGGCATTGGTTTGGGTTGTTGACATGGTGGTGACAAGGAAATTGAAAAGTGAGATTTCGGAGGCGCGATCTTCGAACACCCAAGCAACATCTCGTGCGGCCACTTGACACTTTTTAAATGGGATCGGATGTCATACAAAGAACAAGTAGAATGTGTTTTGAGTATAAAATATTTTCAAACGTGCAACGTTTACAGGCGGATTGCCGTGTTGTCATCGTGATTGCAGCACGAGATCCACCTGCAGAATCAATTCCCCTTCTTGGATACTTCTGCGTGACTGATGAACTTCAAATATATTCAACCCTTTTGTGTACTTGTAGGATAACATTAATTTCCTGTGAGGATGCAGACGAATCTCAAATCCACGGTTGCGATGTTGATCCGAGTTCAACTACGAGTCGTAGATTAGGTTGGACAGGTTGAACTGATGTGAGGTTGACAACTACTAATCCAGATAACGTGAATCTGGTGCCATAGTTTTAACCAACCGACTTGCCAGCCGTGTTTCTCTTTCCGATGCCATTTTTGGGCTAATTTGCTGCGGTGAATATCGTCGTCCCATCTACAAGCACAACACTCGTATGAGGAATGCCCCACAGCCATCAATTTCCATTGTACAACACAGCCATTTTCCTTCGATAGAAATGGACACACTGTATTATTTTCGCTCGGTTGCCGATGGAAGAGGTTGAGTTGCGTGCACTGGGCTGCACGATGCTTTCATTGCCGAGCGCAGAAATGAAATAGTATTGTGTGCTGGGTATTGGGGTTGTAGAATCGCACGTCTAAAGTATTGTGTGACAGCCACCACTTTTCCCCACACTCAGTCGGAAGAATGTGGAAAGGGCGCCACTCGACCCGACGTCCTAAAATTTCCGGCGTGCAATTGACATAATGTCTGAAGGCTCGAGTCGAGCCATTAGGCCACTTCCGGCTTCATGAAGCGACGATGTCCATGGCACAAATAGAAGTCGATATTGGTATAGTTCACCAACGCATCAACTCCATGCATCAATTGCTGTGAATTGAACACCTTTGTACATGGTGGTTATGTGGAATCTCTCTAGCGTCGGCGCTTGGGTCTACGGACGGTGTCAGATTGCCAATAATCATGTGAATCTTCATGGACGACGTACCGCATGTTCTTGGTGGGGAAGCCCGTCGGGTCTTCGCGGAGCATTTCGGTCGTGCCGTCCAACGAGTCAGGCAACGGAAGGCCGCGGTCGACGCGCTTGCGGAGCCACTGGCGAAGGTTGCTCAATTGTTCGTACGAGCGCAACATGTTGTTGATTTCTTCCAGCGGCTGATATGGAGACACATGAGCCGAGTCCAGCGATGGGAATTCTCACCTGGCCAACCTTTTCCGAGACTATTCTCTTGACTTTGCCGTTGATGAGCGTCGGGTTTTCGCGGTGTTGGAGTTCAAACCCTTCCATGATGGCCAAGAACGCCTTCATTTGTTGGATTTGGGGCTAGATCAATAGGGACACAAAGATGAGCTCGTCATGGACTTTCTATCGAGCGGACGCACGACATACCATGGAGGAAACACCCGGAACCATCGACTTCCAGCCGCTGATGCCGCCTTCGTCCGCTTGTTTCTAGCGCATGATGAGACGCAAGTCGAAGAGCATCCTATCAGCTTGGGTCGCACCTTCATTTGGAGAAAATGGTCTTGAAGCGTGTACGTCTTGGAATGCGCCAAGTGTTCGATTTGCTCGATGTAGGCCTTGGCTGTGGATTATATGAGGCGCCGGCAAGGACGACGAGACGCATGGAGGAAGAGCGTACCGTTCTTGTCGTTCTTGCGGGTTTCAAGGCGGTCCGTGATACCCTCCTTGATGTTGGAGAAGATGCTCATGTCGCGCACTTGGAAGCGCGGGACCACCGCGATCGGGGCGGCAATTGCCTTCTTGCGCATCACGAGCGCGAACCCACGGACAGCGGAGCGCAAAGCCATCGTTCTTTGTCTTGCAATGCAGACACCAGTCGATGGAGTTCATTGGTGGTATCCAAAGTACGATTGCGTACTTAAAAGCATATACATTCTTAAGTACGCGTGCGTTTCTTCGTTTTCGCTATAAAGGGGCGAGCGCCCGTGGACTGCTCCTCGCATCCTCCCAAAAAGCTCTCCTAGCACACACACCGCATCGAAAGAAGACGCCGCGCTTGCCAATGATCGTCCCATGCGCAAAGCCCGTCATACAAACACATGGGCTCGATCGATGTGAGACTCCATTGGAACACACAAAATCCTTTGTTGTAGCTTAGTTCGCTTCGACTTCAAAGGTCGAGAGGTCCCCCGAAGCGACAATGTCGTCAATAATCTCGGCTGCCTTGTCATAGAGCCCAAACATGCCACCCGTGTGCAAGAAGAGGATGTTCTTGCCGGCAAATTTGTCGGGGTTCGCGCGGAGTTCTTGGACGAGTACGTACAGAGCCTTGCCCGAGTACACTGGATCAAGCAAGACGCCAGTCTCGCGGGCCACTTGGGCAATATACTGCAACTCTTCCTTTGTGCTCTTGGCGTACCCGGTGCCTTGGGCATCCCTACACCACACAACCGATGACAATTACATCAGCATGTGCAAATTTCATTGTACGTCATTTGAATGCAATCCTTGGACGAAAACGTTGGCGCTGGAAAACATCATGAGCCATATGACGTCACTGGCACGTACCAATGGCAGACCCCAAACCCATGCCAGGCAAGATCTTCTGGTCAATGTAGTCGTAGAAATACTTGGGCGAGTCGCACACAATGTACGCGTGGACTAAGTCACCATGACATATCGCAGACGAGAGACAAACATACCGGGCGGAAGACCTTGGCGGTTGAACTGAAGCGTGCTGTCATGGTGACGCTTGGCATAGAGGTGGGCACCGACACCAATCCCCGCCGCGGACCCGCCGCTGCCGCATGCAAACGCAATGTCTGAAATATCCAAGTCCAACGCCTATGACAACAATAAACGTCAAATGATCTTGTCGAGCACGTACTTCAATCTGGTGCTCCATTTCTTCAATCGACTCTAAATAGCCCCACGTCCCAATTCCATTGCTCCCACCCACGGGAATGCCGTACGGCTTGCGGCCCTCGGCGCGCAACCGAGCACAGGTTTTCTCGATAAAGTAGTCACCCCCGCCGCGCTTGGCATATTCGCGACGCGGCACCATGATCAACTTGGAACCAACCAATCTACGTCGGTGGGTGTCATGATGCAACCATGTCGATGACATACCTGTCGATGAGGAGGTTGCCGACGAGACCAGGATCCGTCTCTGTGTCGTCCGTGCGCAAGAGCAAATACGAATCCAACCCCATCATGCGCGCGGTCACGGCAGTGGCGCGGCAATGGTTGCTTTGGACACCGCCACAAGTCACGACGCAATCGGCGCCTTCACGCAACGCTTCCGCAAGCAAGAATTCCAATTTGCGCGCCTTGTTGCCCGACATTTCCAACCCGCTGTAGTCCTAAAGGAGGCGATAGTATGCATCGAACGATGGCGAGTATCGACACGTACGTCGCGCTTGATGTACATGGTGACATCTTCGGGCAGCCCAGGGGGGCGGAAAGGGAAGATCGGCGTGGGGAAGTTACCAAGGACGACGCGTTCCTTGGGCGGGTGGGCCAGCTCGGCAGCCCAATCCGGCGCCGTGTACGGCACTGTCTTGAGGAAAGCTTTGTGTCCTGGCATGTAGATGCTGCTGAATGATCGTGCAGGGCAGAGGAAGAGCGAAAGTGAGACGTTGTGGAGGCGCCGGCTGCCGGCGAAATGCATTGCTCGGCGGGTGCGCATCTTCGGACATCCGGATATAGATCCCTTGTGGCCGGATACGGTCCCAGCTGGTATTTCAGAGTACGATGTGGTACGTACACGTACATCGAGAGAAACTGACCGTACATGAATTGTGTGGTGAGCAACGCTTCCACCAGTCATTCTCAAACCGTCGCCCCAGCGGCCGTGACATGGCATTCGCGAATCGGCGGCGCGTAGGTAGAGTGTCTCCCTGTCAATCAACGGTCCGAAGTACTTCCATTCCAGATGAAGCTAGTTTTCGAACATTTGGCAGGAAAACCAAAGCGGGCGGGAGTGGTCTTGCTTGGGACTTAGGCACATGGGCCCGCGCTCTCCACGCGGGCACATGCTGGCGTCCCCACATCGTCAAATGAGGTGTAGAGCATGTTGTAGGTTCTTTAGTTGAGGAGGTGATGCTTATCCTGAGGGACTGACCAGTATTGATGATACCTTTCAAGTCCACTTTGCGGTGGCCTGATCCACAGTGTGATGTGCATGTATAGTTTCGTGTGATCCACCAATTTTGCAGGCAAATCTGCCACAGAGGATCGAACTGCGATTTCGATCTACTGCTATTGTCTGCATATAGCAAGCGGTCCCAAATGATAGGAACCCAAGGCCTTTTGTACTACGTACTCGTGGGTCTTGGAGTCGATTGGTACTAACATACTGTTGAATTGCATACCTTGTGGAAGCGCTGCGCTTGACCACTTCACAACGCGGTTAATAATATAGCTGAGGCAAAGCTATAGAAGGCGCCATTTTTTAGGCTCATGTTTTGCCGTCATGTTTGAAGGTGACGTTGTCACGACAGACTTCTACCCATACTTGCGTCGTGAAATTGATTTCCTTCGTAGTGTTGAGCTCCATCGATGCATGGAGTTCGAATCAATGCCATGTCGATCCATGTTGAGCCATGGATCGTGGTGCAGTCGCCGCGCACGGCGAGATTTGAGAGAAGGTCATGTGATGCTGGGTGGAGACTCATCCACGCAAACGCTTCCGGTTTAACGCCAGGTCATGAATGGGTTTTTGACGCCACGATCATATCGAGTTAAACCGTTTCGACCGAGTAGACGTTAAAGCAAAAAGTCAACGTTGTGTCGCAGGAATATCGAATCACAATCTGTGATCCCGAAATCCAACTCAGTATCGATGCGTGATCGCCCACGGTGGTCACGAAGTCTCCCCCTGTTGGCTTTAACCTGACAAAGGGGGCGTCACAACACAAATGCGATTCATTAAATGCGCAACATTTAGGCACAGGCTATACGACTACTCGTAATAGCCCGCTCGTCTCCTCTCGAGTGCTCGGTGCAATAGTTGTTGCAGCGGTCGTACGCTGGCCGTCGACACGTCGCCACTTTGCACCGCTTGCCTACAATCCTCCCAATCTCAATACTCACATGGCCAGACGAGACGCACCTCCACCATGGGCCCAACAAAGCCCTTTGGTCAAGGCCTTCTTGGTGCAATTCTCGCCCCTGCACCGCTTTACGCCGCCATGTGACCAGCAAAGTCCGTGTGATTTGGACCGGTTAGGGCAGCCCTCGTGCCTGCAATCTTTCGAGCCCCCTGCGCACCACCTGAGTTTGAGAACGACACGAAGGGGGGGGCGCACCGTGTTTCCAACAGAGGCCGTAATGCTTGGCGCCGCTGGGGCACCCTGTGACGCCGCATCGCTTGCCACCCTGGAAGGAGACGCGTGAGGGACATGGAAGGTTGCCGCCCACACACAAACACACCCCATGGCGAATGCAGTGCCCCTTGCTTGTGGCGTAGTTGTAGCAGCCGTCGGTTTTGCATTTGCGCGACCACGAGTCGTCGAGTCGGTAGTCGACAACGTCATTGAGTAGGAAGGCCACGGAGGTCTTGCAAGGCGAATGCATACGTCGAGGGCGGGGGGTGCAAAAGGAAAATTGCGGCCGTCGGCTGCAACCCCAATCCTTACCATTGTGGTTTGACGTACATGGTCGAAATAGGTAAAACTCGATATGGACAAAACATGTGAATGTCTTTTTCTTGCCATGACCCAATCGAGAGAGGCAAGGGAGAGCCACAGCCATTGGGGCATGAAATTATACATGTATAGTCTCTGGACGGTGTCAACTCTCCGATCAAAAGGAAGCATCCATCGACGTTCAACGCAATTAATCCAAGAAACCGATCGCAAGATTTTGCGTTAAATGGTTTTAACGTATTCCTAAGAGATCGGTACCCGTCATCTTCTGGAACTCGGTCACGCAAACAACGACGTCGGTGTCGTCCAAGACACTAGGGATGGACATATTGTCCTCGCCACCAGGCGTAAGATGACCTTCCCTGCGACGGATCCTGCTTCCATCTGGCGCCACCCACGCCGCACGATGGTGGTCCTCGCGTCCACTCGCCCCTCGGCCCTTCCTCCACTTCATGCGAAACTTCCTCGTTTGTGGTCTGTCAGAACGGAAACACGCACCGAAAACGAAATTTAAGATTACGCTCCTGACGCCATGGCATGCGTCAGCGGCGGCGAGAGTCCTCCCCGCGGGTGCCACCTTCCACGCCATCGTGTTGGACAATCAACCCCCATGTCAACTACTACTATGTCGTCCGTCCATGCAGATACGACTGAGCAGTCATCTCCCCCCAACAAGTGCCATCATTGCAAAGTGGTGCTTTGGGTGCGTGTTTCCATGGCCCTCGTGGATTGTGGTCCATCGCACGTTGACGCGCTCCTTCGGTGGCCTTCCACACGTGCATTTGAACTCGAGGGACCAACATGGCGCCGCGCATCCTTTGCGACCGACTCGCGCCCGTCAAGGTCCTCCATGATGTACTCCTTGCCGGCCAGTCCAAGTCCCGTCGTCAGTGAGCGTCTTCCTCTCTCTCGCAAGCCCCCGCCTTGAACCAAGGTGACCGTTACAGATCCTCTCGTCCAACTCTTGAGCCCGTTCAAGACCACTGCAAGCGAAAGTATTCATTTTGACCAGAGACACGACTATATACATTCCATCGAGAGCCGCCGCCGCATGAGATGGACGCTACAGCGTCGCCGCCACTGCCGCGCGGTCGTCCATCCACAGCGACTCACACTGCCTTGTGGACGTCGCAGAGATCGCCGTTTCGACCAAGCGCGCGCCGCTTGCACCCCGTGACGTTGCATCGATTGCCTAAGATCCTCAAGACACATGTCATATGGAGACACGATCGCACCGCCACCATGGGCCCAGCAGAGCGTGTTCTTGAGGGCCGTCTTGGAGCATGTCGGAACCTGGCATTGCTTGACGCCGCCATGCGACCAACATCGGCCATGCGATTTGGACCGGTTGAAACACGACGCTTCCTCGCACACCGTGGACCCGCCTACAGAGGTATGTGAAGATGGACACGGCGATTGCGGTTTGGCGCACCATGGGTCCAGCAGAGGCCAAAGTGCTTGGCGCCGCTGGTGCATCCAGCGATCTTGCACCGCTTCCCGCCCTGCCAAAGACGTCAGACGGACAGCAAGGACGACAAGGCGACATACGCCGTGACGAATGCAGCGGCCATTGCTCACGGCATACCGGTCGCAGCTTGCGAGCTTGCAGAGGCGGGCAGTCGGGACGACCGCGTCTGCCCGTGTCCGCCGCACTGCCACAACAGCAGCAGCAGCGGCAGCCTCGGGTGGAAAAGGCGCGTCCAAAATGAACGCCAACGTGTGTTTCGCGATTGGAAGGCGAGTGATCGTGCTCATGGGAAGGTTTCAGGATATGGCTGCCCTCGCTCGGCAGACGCCCGAATTCCCCCGCGAAAACAGACTAGTCTTACGGAAAAGGCCAGTCCATTGCGTTGAACCAGTCCATCCTCCACCTCGTACGTCCGTCGCGTACCTTAAACCAGTCAGGTAGGGCGAATCTGTCTGAGTTTGTGGCGTGCTTGACGTGTATCTTTGCAACGAGGATGGGGCAATCGATGTCCGACGCCACGGTCTCATGGACCACACGAGGAATTCCTGGGACTGCATTCACATTTGAGGTGTTTGATGAAGAGTCGCGACGAAGGTGTATCTCCAAGCCCCAAGAGCCCCGTATTCTTCGCCGAGTGTTTCGTTGGAACATTCTCTGCTCGACGTGGCACTGCGTGCGAGGAATGATTCCGAGATTCAGGACTGTTTCCCAGAAGCTCGCTCAGTGAGGGTCTATTTCCCTCCCTCAGGGCATTCAAGATACACAGCTCGTATTCAACTTAGGTCCACCAGACGCCCTTGACGTCGTCTTGGCCAAACATCTTCTTGCACGTGGGACACTTGCGATTCCGTGCCTTGAGGTTGTTGTCCATGCATTCTTTGCAGAACATGTGCGAGCATTTCGAGATCATGACTTCCTTGGGCTTGTCTTGGCACACCGAGCAGTTGAGTTTCTTGCGCGCCTCCATGAGCTCGTAGCAGTCGAGCTCCGACATTTCGTTGCCGCCGCCGGCCGCGCGCGCCGTCTGCAGCTTCTCTTCGCGCTCCTCGTCCTTCTTCTTGTACACTTCGCACTGCTCGCACGGTGGTTTCGCCGACCCGCCTTCGTCCTTCGTCCGTGGGAGCATGTACGTCTGCTTGACGATCGCGACTTCCCGCATGTACTTGGTCTTTTCCTTCTCGGCCTCGCCCTTGACCTTTTCAATCTTCTTGATGTGGTCCCGCATCGCGACGAGTTCTTCTTCCTTGTGCTTGATCGTTTCCTACGCCGCCATCGTCATCCTCAACCGCCTTGCTTCGTCATCTACTACCTGCAAGCCCGTCTCCAACGTCTTTTGGCTCTTTTGCAGCGCAACGAGCGACGCGACCTGTAGCCGCACGCCTGCGAGCTCGTCGAAACAGAGCGCGTTCGTCTGTTCGGCTTTCACGAGCGACGCATTCAACTTGGCGATCGTTTCGTCACGGTCCGTGAGTTTCGTCATCGTTTTCGTCATCTGCTTGCGCATCGTGTCGGTCTCTTTGGACACGGCCTCGATCTCGGACACGAGCGCGTTGATCTCCGATTCGTGCGTCGCGGCCACGTCGTCCATCGACGCGCCCCCTTCCAGCTGACGCGCCTTTGTCACGGCGTGGGCGAGCCGCTCCTTGGCGGCCGCGACTTCAGTCTCCAACGACTTGTTCATGGCCTTAAACTCGTTAAACTAGGACACATGTCATCTGCGTGTCGCGCCACCATCGTTGTCGTCGTACCTGGTCGCGGTAGGCCGAAAACTTGGCCAGCCGCTGGCGCAACTCGGCGTTCTTGAGCGTGAGTTCGTCGACCTTGGCCTTGAGTTTGCTGTTGTCGGTCTGCATCTTGGTCATCTTGCGTTCCCATTTCTCGTGCATGTGCGTCTCAATGTCCTACGACGTCAACTACTGAGCGCGTCGATCGCATCATCATCGGGCGTACTTTGGCCTTGTACTTGAGTTTTTGCAGTTCGTCCTTGACGGCACTCAACTCTTCGTTTACGTTGTCGAGCTTTTCGTGGTGGACTTGCGTCAATTCGTCCATCGCTTGCTTGGTCTACACACGCATGAGCACTCACACACGTCCTTTGTCGTCTCATACCCCAATCTCAAACGACCGGGCTTTGCTCGTCTCGGCGAGCGCCTTCTCCAGCTTCTCCTGCGCTTCCTTGGTCGACGCTTCCAACGCATCGACCTTTTGCTGCAGCTCCGAGTCGCTTGCCTGACAATCGCCGTGAGATGCTGTCCATGCGTGGTTGGCATTCGCTCTACCTTGGGCGTCATGGCGGCCGCAGCGTCGCTCTTGGTGAGTCGGTCCAGCCGCCGCGCGGCCGTGTGTCGCTCGAGTTCCTTGGCATTCAAGTCGGCTTTGAGTTCTTGCACTTGCCGCTTGTACTACACACCACATCCATGTGTTGTCAAAAACGAAGACAAAGAAAGGGTACCGTCCGCAGCGTGTCTTGGAGCGCCAACGCTTGGCGCTCGGCATGGGCCTTCTCGTCGACGGCGCGCTGCAATGCCGCGGCCGAGTCCTTCCCACCCACTTTGTCCAAGATCTTGTGCACCCACGTCTTGGCAAAGGCGCATTCGGCCGTCAACGCCGCCTCGAGCGCGGTGTCCGGCGCCGGGGTCGCGGGCGTCGGGTCGGTCCCGCTCAGGAACCACTCGTCAATCTCGCATTGAATGTCGCTCGGCAGCGGTGCGTCCACGAAACCGTTGTCCTTGATGTCCTGTTCGATGCTCTTGGACGAATCTAAGCACACCGATCAGATATCGGCCGCGGACGATGCACGTACTCGGCAGGAGGGTGTGGAGGGTTTTGAGCAAGACGGTCCAATGGTTGAGCACCGCTTGGAGACGCATGTCCGTCGCGTGTCGGTGGGCAAAGAGCGAGCCGCACTTGCCCTCGAGGAACTGAATTCGACGGTTCTTTTCGAGGAGGGCCTCCCGCAGGGCGGTGTTTCGCTCACGAAGCAGCTTGTCCGTCGCGCTTTCTTCGTCCTTGAGCTCCTTTACCTGATCCGAGATATCACCGGTCGACTCTTCGCGCTTGGCCCGCTTCGATTCACCGCGACTGGATGGAGACAGCGCCCCCAAAGATTCGCCGCTCCGCTTCCTCTCGTCCATCACGACTGCGACTATCGCCAGAATACGACGACCTGAACGCCCAATGGATGAAG
The DNA here is from genome assembly GCA_009835185.1 of Aphanomyces stellatus. Taxonomy (NCBI): domain Eukaryota; phylum Oomycota; class Saprolegniomycetes; order Saprolegniales; family Verrucalvaceae; genus Aphanomyces; species Aphanomyces stellatus. Next base: position 53,608 of record VJMH01006900.1, on the reverse strand, counting down.
GGTATTGAGTTTTACAGGACAGTATTCGTTTACAGAGGTTCTCGTCCACCGGCGCGGACATTCAAATTTGTGATGGCGGGAACATGTCAGTGATGCCTGTCTTTGGATGACTTGGACCCTAATTGCTCGCGCGATGGGCTGACGCGGATCCGCTCCATCTCGTTCAAGACTAGCTTCACTGTCACATGGATCGTGTGGTCTTGCGCCGCGAGGTCTGCATGTGCTGCTGCTGCTGCCGCCGCGCCTCCTTTGTCGCCTTTGGCAGGTGGCGGCGGGGTTTCTGACACAGGAGGGGTCAATGTGCTCTTGATCGCCACGCAGTCGAACGGGCGTCCCACAGGAAGCTACATGAACGTGAGTCTGAACGACATCGGGGCACTTGCCTCGCCGAGGTGATGTTCCAGTGACGTGGGTTTGAGAAACCCTGAAATCTCCATGTTGACTGTGAGTCGCATTTCGGTCACTAGACACATGCCGTCAGCATTCGCCTCGCGTTCCACCGTGCATTTGTACATGGCGAAAGCGGTTCCGGCGGCGCCTGCGATGGGTCGGTCGGTGGCGGCGGCGCGGTTTGTTTTGTCACCTCGTAGATGCGAACGACAATCGGATTGACTACCACCACATGGGCTCTCCTCGTACGACTCTGTCGACGTACATTTGATGCTGTCGCGGAGGGCAAGCGAGACCGCAAGCGGCACACGCATGGCTTCAAAGTGGATCGCGGCAGTCGGGTCAGGCTTGACCGTCGGGTCCGGGGGCTTTTCATGGAGGGTGTGGCTGAAGAGGCCAGGGAAGAGGTCAACCGTGGCTTCGTACGACGTCGCGTCGGACTTGCGGAAGCCGGTCGCGTCCACGTAGATGCTCAGGTCCGCGCCGCCGCGTCCATCCTCAGGCACAATGTGATGCAAGAGCACGTCCTTCTCCTTGTCTGTCACGGCAATGTCGTCGAGGACATACAAGTTGGGGTGGCGGGAGAGGATCGCATGGCGGTAGCCCCGCGCGAGCACGAGCGGGTTTGCTTGGAGGAAGAGATGTCGGAGGTTGACAAAAAGGCCGAGGGCGGCGACCGTGTCGTTCAGATCCACGAGTTGATTGAACGAGAGATCGAGCGAGAGCAGCGCGGCGGGATGCGAGACCGTCGGGACAGCTATAAAGCAGTTGAGACCGAGCCCAAGGTGCACCAACTGGGGGACGTCGGGCAGATGGACTGCCGCGAGGACGTTCTTGTACGCGTCGACCTCGATGACCGACGGCGGGAGGTGCTCGAGCCTCGTGAGGGCATTGTCACTCACGTCAATGCGTTCCAAATTGGCGCAGAGGCTGCCAAAGGCGGCGTCGATGTGGGCGATCGCGAGTTTCGTGAGCCGGAGGTTGTGCAGTTGTTTGTAGAGCACAGGCCGGTCAAAGGTGGTGGCGTCGGCGAGGATGATCTCGGGGAGCTCGGTGCACCAGTCGAGCGAACACGCGTCGACATCCGAGTACGTGTCTTTGAGGTTGCAGCGGAGGTAGCCCACGTCGGTCTCGTCGTCGTCGGCGGCGGCGGCGGGCGGCGGGGTGGCGGCCGACGAGTCCTTGGTCGACGCGACGCTCGCCGCCACGGACGCGTCGCTCGCCGACTTGGGCAGACTCGCCTTGGATGACGTCGTCGTCGCCGATGTCTTGCGGACCTTATCGAGTTTCGATTGCGAGTCGGAGCTCCCGAGCGACGTTTTCGAGTCGGATGGCGCAAGCGACGCGGTGGATGCGACGGGTGGCATCGACGGCGATGCCGGCGTGACGTCGTGGGTCTCGGCGCTGCTTTCGGCGAGCCGCAGGTCAAAGGCAGCCAATTGGCGCTGGCATTCGCGGTAGTCGATCGGAAGGTTGTCGGCGACGACTGCCTTGGACTTCTTTGGCGTCGACGGGGGGGCGACTTTGGTCTGTCCGTGGAACGAGATGCCCACGGTCGCGAGGAAGAGGAGCTCCAATGCCGCACTTGCGTCCTTGGTCACGGCCTGTTGCGCTCCTTGGGTCATCGTTGGCGAGGCGGCGATGCACGAGATGTTGTCGGATACGTGAAACGCGGGACCGTTTCAGCGAAACCGATTGAACGACGTCGAAACGACAGGCCACCTCGTGTTGATCCATTACAGCGACAACTACGGTTGATCCGACATGGCGGTGTGGAGGCCAGCTTGGACGTGTGAGATTTGCTGCAACAATGACGTGGCACGCCCTGCAAAGTCCACTTGCCGCGTGTACATGGTTTCGACGAGGAACTAGACACAACCCAACGACACTCAAATCCCACGACGACCATTGAGAGCGTCGACGTACGGACGCAAATTCGAGCTTCTTGGTGTCGTAACCTTCGCCCATGGTGGCTGCTTGGTGGGCCAAACTTTCGTGCAATTGGTGGAGTCGTTGGATTCGCTACAATAAGTCATCGTCAAAGACGATCGACCGACCCGCTTGTTTGTACCTGCATGAGCATGTCGTACAAGAATTGTGTGTTTTGAGTCCACGAGAGAGGCGTTTCGTAATTGGTGGTCGCCGTTGGAGGCGACGTCAGTGCAAGCGTCTGGAGTTGCAAGAGCTCTTCTTGCAGCTTGCTCAGGGTCTCGTATTGCGTCAGCTTGTCTTCTTGGACGTAGCCGACCAAGTTCTGTCAAACAAAGATCGTTCAAATAACTGCCACGAGGTCTTACCGATGCGGCGCGGAACTGAGCGACCTTTCGATCTTTCTCGCCATGCGCCAGGAGCAATTCGAGCTCGCCGCCGACGCGGAGGAGCCGCAGATCGTACTTGTACCATGAGACCACCACAAGGAAGAGCACCGGCATATTACCTTGGACACCAAGTCTTCGAGGAACGATTCCACGTGGCTGTTGAATTGCGCATGTTGTTGCACCTATGTTCAGCATCAGAGGCTTCCCCCGACGCACCATACAACCTTGGTCTCGTGCATTGCTCGCTCTTCCTCGCGCTTGGCGTTCAACTGCTTGGTTGCGATTGTCAACTTGCGTTCCACGGCCTCCAGCATCTTGGTGTGGGTGTCCAAGTCACTACGACCGCAGGTCTCTCCCATTCACTTTCACAGATGAACGTACATGCTGGTCAACGGTGCCTCCACTTTGCCCTTCTTGACATCAGCCTGCCTGGCTTGCGCCAGCTCCTTCTCCAACGCGTCGATCTTCTCGGCCCACTCCGCGTTGCCCTTCTTGACGTCGGTCTCTCTGGCCCGCGCCAGCTCCTTCTCCAACGCGTCGATCTTCTCGGACCACTTGACTCCGTCGCTCTCGCGCGCCAATGTCAACTTGAACCATTCGGCCTCCTTCTTTCGCATCTCTGCTTCGACGGTGCCAAACTTGGCTTTCCATTCCTCGGCCCGCTTGCATGCCTCGTCCATCATTTCCAGCGTTTCATTTTGCGTCCTACGGTCTCTCAAGTCAACCACCACCAGAGTTTTCCTCCATCGTACTTGGTTTCCATGCTCTTCTTCAGGTCATCGCGTCGACGAACGTCGGTCATTGCCGTGTCCAACTCGTCGATGCGTTTCTGGAGCGCGGCTTCGCGATCCGCCGCCGCGCGCCGCGCCACCCCCGCCTCCTTCTCGGTCCTAGGATGCCATGATGCCCATTCACAATCCATGTACATTGGACGTACGCGTCTTTGGCCATTTCTGCCGCCGCCATCGTCTCTTGGTGTTGCTTGATTGTCTGCTTGGCCTCGTCCAACTGGGCCGAGTGCCGCACCATGGTGTCGAGGAGCTGCTTATACTCGTCGTGCAATCTACGCCGTCACTCGTCCCAGCACATCAACGACTCAACGTACTTGGCTTCTCGATCCTGCGTCGCCTGCAACTCGTCTTCCAAGCTCTCGATCACGGCCCGCAAGTTCTTTTCCTTGACTTCGCCCACAACCGTCTTGAGCAGCGTGTGCGAGAGCAACGACGCCCGCGCCTCGGACGACGCCTTGGCTCCATTCGTTTGCACGCCCACGTCGGCCGTGGAGACAATCGCCGAGGCCTTCAAGGCGGCAATCTCTTGTTTCAGCGCCGCTTCCGTCTGCACGGCCTCGTGCATCTCCTTGGCCTGTTCGCTCCACGCCCTACCCACGAGATGCTCGTCATACGTGACAATCCAATTGGATGTACGAAGCCTCGGCTTGCGACTGCGCAGTCATCGTCTGCACCAGCATCTTGTGCTTGGTCTGCTCGTCCAGCACCTTGGCTAACGCGACCTTGGCCTCGCTTTCGAGGCACCACGCCTGCCACTGCAGAAACCCGCGCAGGCGCGCCGCGTGCGTCCCATGCCGCATCAATCGTCCCAGCGCGGCCCGCCGCTGCGTTGTCCGCGTCCACGCGTCTTTCCAGCGCTGAAACGCCGCTCGTTCTGCCCCGCGCGCCCACTGCCGCTGTGCCACATGGGCCGCGAGGCGGTCGTGGACCCAAATCTCCCGCGTCGCCGTGCGCCACGTTGCGACCGCGAGCCGCCAGTGCTGCTTTGTCATGAGCGTCAAGACGCGTTGCAACCGCGTGTCACGGAGCCGCCGCGTCCGTCGGGCGCCCACGCGCGCGGCGATCGTCTGCCGCAGCCGCACGGCAGCGACCAGCCGGTGGATCGTCTTCGCCGCGGTCTCCTTTTGTTGCTGCTTCTCGCGCTGTCGCCGCAGTCGGACCGCGGTGCGCCAGAGGTCCCATGCATGCATGTACGCCTTGACGCGGTGGGTTTGAATCCGCGCATCCACGAGGCGGCGCACACTGTCGGACACGGGGGGTCGACTCGGCTTTGGGGGACTTGGTTGACAGGTCATTTGTTGGGGACTCGCGGTTGGATCGACTGCACTCGACATATCTGCGCCATCGGCGGGGAACTCGGGTAGCTTTTCGACCATTTCGGGCAACTCGTCGTCGTCGTCAATGTCGTCATCTTGGGATGCCTCGACAATCGCATGGGGCTTTGTCCAAGGCGGTGGTATCATGGAGGACGTTGGTGGTGCCATGACTGGCTGCTTCTCGGACGTTTCCGGCAGCTCGTCGTCGTCCGAGTCGCCGCCGCCGAACCCATCATGATCGACTCTAAAGACAATTGCCGTCGTCGTGCATGGAGAAACGAATGCGAGTGCCTACTGTTTGAGTTTCGCGGCCAAATATGTGTCTTGGATGTGAGTCGCACCCAACATGATCTAGAACAACAAGCCACAGTAGGGACATAGACGGGTCGTCACGTCAATGATGTACGTTGTTGACGTCGCGGATCTTTTGCGAGAGACGGAGCTTCTGCCGCTCGAGAAAGTCACGATGTGTGGGCGAGAGATGAACGCCGCCTGGTTTCGTCATGGAGGTCCTCAAGGACGAGGCCGGAGCGGACGAGGACGACGATCGTCGTCGGAGGAGTTGCCGCTCGACAATGTTGAGCAATGCCGCGTCCGTGGCGCCGGTGTCTTGGTACGACGGAAAGACTTTGGACTGGCGAAGGGAATGAGAGGGGCGAGCTGGATCCTCTTGCGTGTCGCGAGAGATGCTGGCTTGCATGCTAAACATGGGGGGCGGCGCGCTGCTGCGGACGGAACTCGCAATGGATTTGGCGACCGAGGGCGACGCGGCCAGGTCAAACCTACGACGCATGAGGTTCACCATGGTAAAGATGTAGGCATACTTGTACGGAGTTCCCGCCTCGCTGAAAGAAATGACGTCACCGTGGACGAGCATTTGTGGGCGAGTGATGCGAACGCCGTTGAAGTAGACCCCATTCGCCGATCCGAGATCGGTCACGATTGCCTATGAATGTGAGAAACCCAAGACGATCGAGAAAGTGTACCCCGCCTGCTGACAAGTCGATCGTTGCATGGGTGCTGGCAATCTCAGGACCGCGCAGGATCTACAAGACAGGCGCCGATGGATCGATGGGATTCTTCTGTTCGTGTGAAACGTACGACGTCGCACTGCCCCTCCGGACTTCCGATAGTATTTCGACCGTCCTTAAGTTCATGCTCTTCGACGCCGGAAACTAGGACAGCCATCGCCTAGCACGCAGCGAGGGCTTCCGAGCCGACGACAGGACACCTCTTGATGATACACTTCGTGTTCCTTCTTCCATGCAGGGAACGTATCCGGATGCTTTTGAAGTTTTATAGTCGAAATGAAATATATCAAGATGAAACTATGAGTGTTGACGCAATATATTACGCTTTGGAAATGGCCGGATATTGTATGTCACTTGACCAAGTTGTGTCCAGTGACTTCTGAATGGAGTGCATTGATTGGATATCCATTAGCCAATCCACGCGCGACGCCCAATCTTGAAAAGTTGCAGGCGAATGCGCGCGTCCGTCGCCGCCGCCCAATGGGAGGCATGAAGGTAATTGTGATTACTTATGTGACACCCTTGCTACTTTGATGACGTGGTGAATGTCATCACGTGGTGGAACCACGTTGGTGTCGTCGCTTGTGGGCCTGTTCGAACACCCCCTGCATGTGGAGACTATCAGTTTCTACCCAAGCGGGCTGCGTACCTCGAGAAAGACTCCAGAAGAGGACACACGCAGTTGCTGCGGCGGCCGCGAGGACAGAGTGTCGCCATGGTGATCCTCCATCCCCCCCTCGGAACGTTTGCACGGCCTTGGTTGATGTTATGGACGGTGCTTTCAAAAGTGTTTCGCATTGGGTTGCCGCGTCGCATGTCGTCCCGGGTGCCGTCTTCTCTTCGTGCCTCTCCTGTCGTACCCTTTGGACCTCGTCTTCCGCGGCTGCCAGTGCCCGTGTCAACCTCGCACGTTCCAACAACCACTGCATCCTCAGTGGAGCAACCTGGGGTTTGACCCCAGAGACCGGCTTGACCTGCCGCCGCTTCCGGCAGTGCTGGACGACACCATGGGGGTGCATAGGAAGGAGTGGCGTCGCGTGTTCGTTGGTATCGAACGAACGATCATGCGTGGTGTTCTCTGCCGCATCCGGTGGGTTGTTCTCGTTGCTTTCGTCTTCCGCGGTATCCGCAACGTCGTCATCGTCGTCGCTGTCAATGTCGAAACTTTGGTTGGACCTGCGCAGACGTTGGTCACCGTGACGACTCTTTCAACGAGAAAGTATGAAAGCATCACCGCTTGGCAGAGTCGAGAAGCTGCGCCGAGACAAAGTTGTCGTTCAGGTAGGCCACGAGGACCTAGCAAAAGATGACGATGGTGTTTCCATCATCTGGGGCAACATGGTTGAGTTCATGCAGAAGCGCCTTTTTCCGATTGAGTGCATCTATCGATGCGCCAACGCTGTGCGTCACCATCGCATCGAACCTACCCATTGTGTCAATAGACAATTTTTGCATGCAATCGACTTGAAGATGAGAGCATCGTCGCCCGTGCCAAAGGCAATCGCATCCCCCAAGACCAAGCGCGTCCGCACGGGCGCCGCAGCGATGACGGCGCCGTTTCGGTGGACGACCGCGGCGGACGGACCGGGAACGATCGTGGCTTCTCGCATGTCCTTGGACACGTCGATGGTCGCGTGGACACTCGCCATGTGCTTCCCCAGGAGGACCTACAGCATGCACGTCGACGATGGAGATGGCTTCGAAAGACTGTACAATATGACAGTGGGCGTCATCATTCCCAACGACATTGCGGCCAGGCTTGAGTTCATAGACATCGTTGTGGCACTGGAGCATGAGCATGGTCGAATCGCAAGGAATCCTGAATGTTGACGTCGTCGTCGAGGGATATATTTAGACTGGCACTTCAGGAAGAATGATATTGCAGGACAAAAGTCGGGGCATCGATGAACAACGCCAGAGGAGCGCCGTACACGACATGCACGATGGAAGGAAGACCACGTCTGTCGATGGAACGGCGCGGCCGAAGAAAGACGAGAGACGACACCTGGGGTGTTGCAATTCATGTTAACATCAGGACGCCAGCAACGAGAGACGACCGTGCCACACACATAAGCGAGAAGTGTTCTGCATTCCAAGAAACCTTTGAATGATTAGGCACACATCGTCGCTTACGCCTTGAATTGGTTGCGCTTGGTCTTGACGACCGACTTCTTGAGCACGCCCTTTTCGATCTTGGCGACGCGGTTCAATTGAGTCCATCGGGCAAGAGCAGCACGCTTCAAGTCACCACGGTAGAAGTTGCGCGAGATTTCGGCGCGGATGGTGTGGGCGTTGGCGCGGAAACCCTTGTTCAAGGGCACGGAGTGGATGGCCTTGACGGGCAAGTTGGCCGACTTGGCGATCTTGGTGGTCAAGACAACCTTCTTGTCGTTCAACGAGATGCCCACGGCCTTGGTGGCCGACAAACCGTCGTACTTGCGGCTGTGGCGGTTCAACAAGTTGAACTTGGAGCGCGAGAAGTCTTGGTTGGGTTGGACACCCTTCACCAAAAAGGCGTTGTTGTTCTTGGTCAACAACCAGGTCAAGGTATCGTTGCTCATCTACACACAGAGGGGTCCATCAGGTCCTCTTGTCGTCCTGTGTGGGCGGCAGCTGCATCTGTGATGTCTCCGTCGGCGGAGGCGCCGCGGAATATTCCCGTCGCCCCCCCTGGAGCATGGACGACACACCCTCCCTGAAGACATCCCACATGCAGCAACCATCGCCTACACCTCCGTCCATCATCATGCACGCGTACCTTGGTTTCTTGTGTTGAGGAAATGCAAACCCAAATTGAGTCGGCGAGCGAATGGTGGTGTCAGCCAGCCAACCAGTCTTCTCCCAACCAATAATCAGGGCCAATCGGATCGTCCAATCACACGGCTTTAACCTAGTCCTGCTGCCCCTGTCGAAATTAATATTCACATGACACTCGCGATTTGTATGGGCGTTGCTCACGCCAATATTGTATTCACTTGGCCGGTTGTGCCCCGGGGCACAAACCATTGCATCCGGACACCAAAAGTTGGAAAACTGCAATTCCTGCATGTTCGTGCCGGCGCGCCAGGGGCGAGAGAGTCCATGATCGACAAGATCACCGCGGCACGCAGGAGTCTGCCCGCTATGTGCAGCACACATGGACCAATTTAAACCGCATATCAATGCGACGTAATGATGCTTGCAATAATACAGACGAGACCGCGGCAAATGAACTCGGAGCACTGTCGACGCCAAGACTTGAAAGCGGGTTCATGAAGAAGCACGAGTCGGATGCGTTATCTTGTGCGATGGGGTCCCCACCGCCATCACGTCTTCGTAAAAGAGGAGACCGTGGGTGCATGCTTCGAGAATCTCACGCATCCACAAACGTCGTTGACGAGACTCCTTGACCGAGAGTCATGTTGAAGTGCCAATGCACATCTCGTTTCAAGTGTATCCACGCCAGTCGTTTTGGGTTCCATCAACTCTGATTGGCTAAAACACGATGTGATGAACCAATCAAAAGCTGACTAGACACCGCCCCCGAAATCCTGCCGTTTGAAAATAACGCCCGAGAGCTGTCCATTGAAGAACTTTCCCCCGACGAACAAGATGTCCAAGCTTGACGTTTCCACGGTCGCGACCCCGTTCTGCGATGCCATGAAGGAGTACGTGAACAAGGAATTGCATGGCGTTGGCCCCAAGTTGGTCGGCTTCCTTGCCAACGACGACGTCTCGGCCCGCAAGTACGCCGAGTGGACGGGCAAGGCGTGCATCCGCGACGGCATCCGGTACGAGTTGCGCGAAGTCCAGAAGGAACTCCTCCAAGAAGCGGTGGAAGACGCGAACCGCGACCCCGAAGTACATGGTATTTTGGTCTACTACCCCTGCTTCGGCACGTTCCCTTCGTTCTTTGGCGGCACCATGGACGACTTTGTCCGCGACAGCATTTCCATCAAGAAGGACGTTGAAGGGTTGTGCCATTTCTACCGCTCCAACCTCTACCGCAACATTCGCTACGTCGACGAAGAGCGCACCCAAAAGTGTGTCCTCCCGTGCACGCCCCTCGCGATCATCAAGATCTTGGAACACCTTGGCGTGTACAATTTCGCGTACAAACTCTAAACTATCATGGTCTTCTGTACTCATTCTCCATCTTATAGGCAACCCGAAGGCGAACACTTACTTGGCAAGCGCATCACGATCATCAACCGAAGCGACATTGTCGGTCGTCCATTGGCTGCCATGTTGGCCAACGATGGCGCCGACGTCTTCTCCGTTGACATTAGCTCGCTCTACTTGTTCCGTCGCGGGAAATTGATTGAGGTAGGCCTCCTCTTTCTGACGCACCCACCTCATACTACTTGTTCTAGACCGACGAAACCCCTGAGGCGGCGTGCAAGAAGTCGCATGTGATCATCACGGGCGTGCCAGTCAAGAGCTACAAGCTCCCCCTTGAATGGGTCTCGGAAGGCACCGTCGTGATCAACGTCGCATCCTTCAAGAACGTCGACGAAGAAGCGCTGCTCAAGATCCCCAACGTCACCTACGTCCCGCTTGTGGGCAAGGTCACCGTCGCCATGCTTGAACGCAACTTGATGCGTCTCTACGAAAACTTCCACATGAAACCCCGCAAAATGTGGCAATAGACTGTCGCGTCCTTAATATATGTGTGTATCCCCACCAGGTCGACCTTGTTCTTCATGTTTCCCGTGGTCTCTGAATCCTTGTCGCGCACGTTTCGCGCAGCAACTTGTGTTTGGCGCATTTCTTGTCCGAGATATCTTTCTTTGAGGTGTCACGTTTGATTGGCTAAATTTTTCTTGACATCTCTGATTGGCCAAAATTCGTTTGTTGTAAGTTTGGCGCGCCGCTCCCAACTTTCTCTCATGTCATCTGACGACGATGAATTCGAAAAGTACGAATCCGCTCCACCGTGGAAGAAGGGAACATGCATGACGGGGGCGTGGTAGATTTCTACAAGGCGACTCAGACGATGAGCAGACGGCATTGTCCAAAACGAAAAAGAAAGCAGCGAAGAAAGGCAGTAGCAGTAGCAGCAAAACCGCAAAGAAGAAAGGTACTTTTGATATGCGCTTGTAGACGAGGACGTGCAGCGACCCACAATGTTACTCGTAGAAGTGAAGGCACCCATAGTGAGCCTTGACGACAGGTACAAGCTCGCGCGCGTCAACGAAACATAGAATCACGCCCTAGCGCTGATCCATACAACTTTGACATGAATCCACCGGCAATGTCCGACGATAGCGACGAGGACGAAAAGCCGCGGACGAAAAAGGAGAAAAAAAAGGTCAAGGAAAAAGAAGCGCCAAAGAAGGTTTCCTTGGAAGACCGCATGGCCGAAATTCTCAAGCGAAATGGGAGCGCTTTGGCCGAGACTTTTGCCAAACCAATGGTCGACGAGCCTGCCCCAGCCCCAGTCGAAATTATTAAGGTATCTAGACACCACGCACAATGAGTCAGCATATTATATACTAGGAAGCGCCAAAGGAAGAGGAGGACGGGGAAATGAAAGACGAGGATGCATTATCAGACAAATCCGACTCGTACTCGGATTCCCTGGGCATGGAGTCGGCAGATTTTGAGGTACACACTCGCGTTTAGATGAAATACCACAATAAGGGATGAATTCAGGTTGGTGGATATTCAAAGAAAACAACCGCCACCAAAAATGAAGCATCGGTGAGTGCCTCCTCTGCTGTGTTCCCTACTTCATAAAATCATTAGATTGCAACTGGCGGGACGAAGCAAGCGTCTGACAAGGAGGTATCTGTGCTCGAAGTAATGCCCGACGACAAACTTGTCCGAGTTTTCTTCAATTTCACGGGTCTCCTAGGGTATATTTACATTGAACACGAGTATTCTCGAGCAAGCCCCACCATCGACGGGTTCCTCACTATTCATTTCGACGAATATACTCAAATGAAACGACAGATCGCTTCCGATATGCTTCAACAGAAGGATCATTAGTCGACCACGAATCTGACTACGATGATTTTGAATGCACAACCGCCGAGCCGGGGCTTGAAGCTGCACCTTCGCGAACACCTGTCCCTCTTGCCCCCGAGGCTAGCAGTGCACCCTTATCTGCCACAACTCCGACACCTTTCAAAAGCGAATTCGAAAAAATGAAGGTACCTCAATCAACCTGTTAGTATCGATGTTCGACATTGCGATTTCGATAAGGAACTGTTTTCGCTTCCTGCAGACGACGAAGAAGTCGACAACGACGCTTATGGTGACGACAATTTCGACGAGGAAAATGAAACTCCACAGAAGCCGACTGTTGCTTCCACGGTGGAGGGGAAAGTTCGTACTTGTATTTGTCTTTGTGGTGAGTGCTGTGGTAGATGACTGCCCAAAATGCCATTGATATGTACGACGACGATGAATTCGAAGAGTCGGGACAACCCCCTCCTTCCCCGCCACCCCCACCACCACCGCAGACGGAAATGACAATCTCTCTTGCCCCGCTAGTGAGGAAGCGATCATATTTTAACAATTCACACCACATGTAGTCACCTGGTCCACCACCACCTCCCCCAGACTCCGAATACCCCAATGTGTACGTCTGTACATGGTGTTTGTATGAAATTGGTCTGATGGCGTTGTAGACCACCTCTCGATTTGCGGCGTGGCGATAAGATAGAAAAATCAAAGCAAGAAGCCATTGATGTAAAAATTGCGAGTATTTTGGATATGGAGAAATCTGCGACGTCGTTTTTGGACGAGCCATTTGAATTTAAGTATGATTTGCGGGCAAAAGTTGAAACGATACACGAGCCAATTGAAGATGAACCACGACATTCAGCCACGGCAACTGAAGAGGCATTGCCACCACCTGCAGTCGAAGCAAAGGACGCCTCACCAACGAGCACAGAATTGGACGCCCGAAGTGAAACGGGAGCGAAACAAATACTCCAGCCGCTCCAAGTTATCAATGCAAAAGTGCCTCAACTATTGTCATCGACCCGAATCGAAAATCCAAACCGTGTTGATGATGTACCAAGAAATACTTCTGACAAGGAGATGTCGACTCCCGGGATAGTCATACAACGCACCAATAGTGCCGACTTCAACATTGATAGAGGCGGCACGGGCGGCGAGAAGGCAGGAAACCCCATTGTTACAAAGTTCAATTCGCTCCAAGACCAGCTGAACCGCTCGAGTTTTACGCGGCCGGAAGTAGTCGACTCTGTGTCCCATGCCTATGAACGCGACAAATATCTCATTCGGGCATTTTCCAACAAGGAAAATGAAATGAAATTGCAGTTGCAAGCAGCTCAGCGCGAAATCTTGTCGCTGCGGCATCAAGTGGAGGCATTGTCAACTGAACACGAAGTCCACACCCTGTCAGATGCGAGGTTACTAGGAAAGTATGTTCACCCTTTGGGAGGTGTGCAAATGACCAATCAAGCATGGGACGACATGCGAAAAGAAATAGAGGTAACACCTTTGATCTGATTAATTCCTCATATTGTTTGATTTAGACTCAAGAGGCTTTGATTCAAGGGTATCAAGTGGAAAACGAACGTTTGATGCATCAACTAAAAGAAGTTCGACGAGATTTGCAGGTTCTCTCAGAAAAGATCATATCCGATTGAAACTCAACAAATAGTATGATGTGCATCTGAATAACCAAGAATTGCAAGCCACAATCAAGGAATTACGACATCAATTGGAAACAAACCCGCCACCTGTGGCATCGCGGCATTTAGAAGCCCAATTGAGAGCCGAATCTCGAGTGATGGCGTTGGAGGAGGAGCTGTATCGGGTGCGCGAAGACCGCGCCGTAAAAGAACGTGAACTGAAGTTTGAGGTGCGTGTGGCGTGCATACATTTTCGTTCAAGTTTCGCCTAGCTCGACAAGATGAAAAAGGCAAAAATTGACTTGGAGTGCCGTGTCGCTGGTGTTCACATGGACACATTGCACAAAGAAAATGAGGCATTCGAAAGTCAGAAAGCCCAAAGCGAAGCCAAATTTCAAGAATACGAGCGTCAAATTCAATCCTTGCAAGCAAAATTGGACTGGTATGGAACTTTCTTTACTTGGTCAAGGTTCACAACGTCATGCAGGTACATTCAAAACCAACGTTTTATCGACGAACAAGAGGCTACCATTAAACAACAACAGAAAACGATATCGGACCTGAAGGGACAACTGGAATCCCAACCGAAGCGCACACCAAACAAGCTCCACCGGGCACCAGCTGATATTCGACGGATTCAAGTGAGAAAGTTATTTTGTTCATTTTAAAGCTCATCATGTGCAGGCTTTGGAGTCGCAACTGCGCGACATGGAAACAGCAATGCGGAAACGTCACCCAGACAGTTTGGTGAATTTGATTTTGGCATCGAAGCCAACATCAGATGAACTCGAGGCAAACAAGCAGTCCCAACAAGAAATTCAAACTTTGAAGGACCATATCCTCGAAATGGAACAGTCGCATGAATTAAAGTTGACGAAATTTCGCCAGCAACATGAACGGATTGTCCAGCAACTTCGTGAAGCGAATAGACCAAAAAGCCAACCAGAGACGACAGACGTTGCGCGACTGCGGCTATACTACCAAAACAAAGTCAAGGTACACCTGACAATATAGATCCGTCTGTACTACGATGTGAATAATGGTCAGGACTTGGAACAAAAACTGGATTTGAAAGGACGTGTCGGCGATCCAGGCAAATCCCAGCGGGCGGAGCAAGAATCAAGAATTGACCAGTTGAACCAAACGATTGTACGACCTTGCATACAAGCTTCGTATTAACCGGCGTAGGAGGAATTGAGCAAACAACACAAGGAACGCGAAGCCAACTTGGAGCTACAGCTGCGCGCGAGCGAGCACGCGCGGCGCCTGCTAATCGACGCGTCTAATGCAAGCAGCCAAAATGTTGAGCCTGGAGAACCTCATGCTGTCGAACCCTCCCCTGTGCCCAAACAATTACCAACCATTGTTTCTGCCCCCGATGCCAAATTGGAACAACAAGTTTCGCAACTCCAGCAAACGTTGAATGATTTGAAGGAAGCCCATAACAAATCCATGCTCGAGTCCAAAGAATTATGGCAGGAAGAGATATTGCACCTCTCGGAGAAGCTGTCCAAGGCCCATGAAGTAAGTCTCATAACAACGGTTTGAAACGACACATTATTCTGCAGGAGAACCAAAAATATGCCGAGGTTGCAGCGCGAGTGCCTCGCCTGGAAGAGAATATTCAGTCTCTCACGAGTCGACTCCAAATCCCCAACACGCCGTCCATGTTGCAATACCAGTCGTTGGAGATGCAAATCCAAACACTCACACAAAAGCACGCGCTGCGTGAAGCTGAATTGAAAGTGCTATTGCAGCAAGCAACCCAGAGCAGCAAAGTTGAAGTGATGCAGCTGCAACAACGGCACGAGCGCGCAATGGCCAAGAAAAATGCAGAAATCGCGTCCTTTCAGCTGCAGGTACGATTGAGGCTTCCATGTACATTTCATCCACTCAAACTCTAGTTGGACGAGATGCTCACCGAAATGAAACAGCTCCGATAACATACGTGTTCATACTCATCCGACTCTTTATCTATCGAGTTTAACTTCGGTCAATTCCACCTCGGCTTCTTCGTCTTCGTCGTGGTCGTCGATCGTGAAAATAGCGCTCGAGTCTTTTTGCGTCGGCGTCGGGTACTTGGGTGTGTCGGCTTTGTCGCCGTCGATCTCTTGGTACGATTTGATGGTCTTGGTGTTCCGTCGTACGTAGCAAATGACACCGCAGACGGTCAAAACGGCGACGACCAAGGCCGAAATGGATACGGCGAGGATCGTCGTGGTTGAAATACCAAAGTCGACTTGAGTGCCACCCATTAGAGGCAACCCAGCGACGTGCTGGCCCTTCAAAACCTCTTCAATGTCGAAAAGGAGCTGACTCAGGACTTGAAAATTGGGACTTCCGAGGCCCGACACCGCGTCCCATCCCCTTTCAGCGTGGAACGAGTCTTCGCACACGGGTTTCCCAATCCCCATGCTGGCGGCGTTCGTGCCCACAACAATGTCGTTGAACGCATGCGGATACATGGCTTGGATTTTGTACAGCGCGGGGTTGACAAATCCGAGCGGCGGCTTGCCTGCACGCCGAGTCACGAAATGTGAGGACCTCATGTGACATACCAGCGTTCAGTCGCATGTCATTGACGAGCGTAATCATGGACGCAAACACGGGCGACGACGCCGACGTGCCAGAAATCAAACTCGTCACGCCTTTGACGACCACGAGAAAGCTGTTGCCAAATGCCGTCACGTCAGGGTAGGCGCGGCCCGACGCATTGAAAAACGTCTACCCGGCGTTGTCACGACATCGTCGAGCGAGGGATGACGTACCGAAGGCGGGAGATTGCGCGTCGACAAATATGCTTGGACCGCGTCATCTTGATAGGCCGGACGCGCGTATTTGTTGGAAAAGCCGCCGCCCGAGGTGATGGACGAGCCCAAGGCGCTGCTGCAAACGACTTCGTCGGCCGAGTAGAAAAACGGGTCCGAGACATCCGCCGGCTTGGCCAACATGGTCGCGCCGACCGACGTCAAGTATGGACTACTCGTGGGCCATTGGGGGCCATGTTGTTTGCACCACGCAGTCTTGTCATTGGTGTCGAATTTGAGCAAGCCAGGTCGTTGGCCCTAGCCACATGAGTCCATCGACGCACACATGCATCACCTACCGCAACGCCGTCGTCGCCACTCGACATGAAGACCGAGACGCCGCGCGTACCCAATTTCATCAGCAGCGGGTCGAAACTGCGCGCATACGCTTCTGACGCGTTGAAAATATGCTCCTCGTCGTCCGAGTACGAGATTGAGACAACATACGGCGGTCGATTCATCTTGAGGATCTCGTCGGCCCATTCGACAAAGGGCTCATCGATTGGAGACGTTGGGTTCGTTCCGATTTGCGACCACACATACGTCGTCGTGCGTGGCGAGAGCGCCGTGATGTACTGCAAGTCCAACGACGCTTCGCCGCTCGACTTGTACGGCGCGTCGTCGCGGTCTGGCACCTGCGATGCGCCATGCTGAGGTTCATCATCCATGAGAGAAAAGGACGTACGTGATGGGTCACGAGTGTCGGCACACGCTCGCCGCCCATGTATTGTTTGTAGAATTGCGTCAAGTCGGCATCGCTCCACGCCTCGTCGTAAAATTCAGGAACGCCTTGCGCATTCGTTTCGTTCGGGCTCGTTTGTCTTGGCACGCCATACCACTCGCGCAAGTATTCGGGCGAGATACCAGACCCCATGCGAACGGGGTCGGTCTTCGACTTGTCGCCGCTTCCTGCCTGGTGGTGGCGCTTCTCCTTCAACGACCGCCCGATCGGCTGCGAGTTCAAGTTGATGTACGAGACGTGGTCGATGAGCGAGGCGGGGATTTGAAGCGACCGCGACGCACGCAACATGCGCCGTCTCGCACCCTCGCGCATCTCGGCCGCCGTGTTGAACTCATGGATTTCCGTGGCAAAAAGAGACTCGAGCGAGCGCACAGACGCGCGGACCTAATTCGCCGCGTGTCAACGAGGATAATTCAGGTGTCTCAAGACATGCCTTCATTCTGTTTGTCGCCGCAGAGAACGAATACTCGGCGATGCCATGCCCCGTCAACCATCGCTTCATGTCGTTCAACGCACGCGTGTTTGGTTTTGTCAACGCATCCGCTTCTTCCTGGCTCAAATGCTTCCCGTAGAGCGCATGCCTACACACGACTTATCAAGGGGGTCATTAGCAATTGGGAACGTACGTGGGGTCTGAGATCGCCCAAAACTTGTCTTCTAATGCGCGGGGAATTTCGGCGTGGAGGCCGATGGCAAGGTCGAACGAGTCGTCCGCGAGCGCACGTTGTCCTTTGGTCCACAAATTAGGATGGGCGACGAACGCTTCGAGCTTCCGGTGGTCTCCATCCGCAGAACTAGCAACGATGGCCGCGAGCAGAAGTACCGCGGGGAGGAGAGGACTCGGGGCCAGCATCCTCTTCTCAAGTGACGATCTCGAAAATGTGCGACGAGCGTAATTGCTTGTTGTAGTTAAATTTATTATTAATATAATGAAGTGTAAATTATATCATTATATTTGAATGTAATGCAATGAAGACATTGAGGAAAATCCTTCGTGGACACCACGATGCGGCCTGCTGCAGCTTGCCGCCGCTCAAAATAGGTTTAAACGTCTTTTTTCTTCTCGATTCAATTACATCCGTACGTGTCTATCCCAAGACGTATTTTATTTTGCTTGGACGGTATATTCTCTTCCGTCGAATTATCCACGAAACTATTTTGACTGTGACGGTGGCGACGACCGAAAACTGTCCATGGCGCCAAGTGGGATGGGACGACAAAAGTCACATGGCGCGGCGGCGTCTTGCGCGCCTGCCCCGCGCCTACATGTTGCCTGCAAGTGTGTCTCGCGCGCCGCTACGCAGCAACGGCGCGTCAGGTTCAGAGATGTTCAGCGGGGTGATGCCAAATGCTATCGAATGCGGATGGTGCGAGGCCCAAGCGAGTGGGATCAAACTCGAGGTGGATGGATGTTATGTGGATGTCACAGGGCGACGGCAGGGTGGACGGCGGCGAGGACGCGGCGAGCAACGTTGTTGCTTCGTGCAAGCGGAGAGATGTGTAGGTCGACGGATGCCGCGGCGCTGCTGATCCCGACGAGATCGTGAGAGAGAGGCGGGATTCTGCCGTGTGGCCTTTACTGTGACACATGTGGTATACAGGACGAATGCAGGCATATTTAACGCACTACTTTATCTTGAACGTGTTCTGGAGCCCCAAAATGACCTGCTGGAAACTGGGGTTTTCGATTCAACGTCGGGGCGTTTTAAATAAAACGTGGACCGGTTTCCACAACTCATGCTCAGCAGATGCTTTTTCAAGCCCTTTCGGAACGGAGCGGCACATTTGAGTTCTCAGGACAGGACGGACGACGATGGCCGCTGAGAACGCGCTCTCCCAGTCGCAGTTCATCGCGTCGCACATGGGCTTCCAGGCCAAGGGCAAAGGGATGCTCGCCGTGGATGACCTTGACACGGTCTCGTCAACGTTTCAACCCAAGTACAACATGAAGCCGCAGTCGTCGCGCGAAAACATCCCGGTCATGGAAGACGACGATGACGCGCCGCCGCAGCACGTCGAGTTCCCCGATCCTGAATACACAATCAACCGCGTCTCTGGCTTCCTCTGCGACCGCGTCACGGGCGCGCGCATCATGAACCCCGAGATCCTCAACTCGGAAGCGATGCTCTCCAACGTCATCAACTACGTGCACGCGCGCATGAGCGTCGAGCTTGGGTTTGTCCAACACTCGATCCCGTACGCCGGCGCGCCCGCGTCGTGCCAGTTCTTTGCGTCACGCAACTATGGCGCCGCCAAGAAACTGCTCGTGTTTGTGTGCAGTTCCCGCGGCGCGACGTGCGGCATCTGGAGCCGCAGCCTCCTCCTCCGCTCTGGCGTCAACGTCGGCTCGATGCTGCCGTACTTTGCCAAGGCGATCGAAAAGGGCTTTGGCGTGATCGTGCTCAACCCAAACGTCAACTCGGTCATGCTGGCCCAAACCCGTACCAAGGTAGCGATTCCCCACTCGTCCACGCCCGACGAACACGTCTCGCACGTGTGGGAGCAATACATCTTTCCATCGGCGGCCCATCAGATTCACTTCCTCGCGTACGGCTATGGCGGCGTCCTCGTCTCGAACCTGATTTTTGACCCGCGCGTGATGGTCAACCTCCAACCGCGTCTCGGGAACCTTGGCTTTCTCGAATGCTCCCACATCGCAAGCGACAAGTGCCCGCACGAGCTGCAGCCGTTCATCAAACCCCGCTGGGTCAGCTGGGAAACGTCCAACGACACGGGCTTTGGGAAGGAGATCCCGTCGGCCGTTGCAGGCAAGACGCTCGGCGTGACCATGTCGGCCGGCCCCGCGGGTCCGAATGCGTCCATCACGCAGACAGTGCTGGACTCTGTTTTTCGCTTCTTCGACGCGGCCAACGTGTTTGAATTCCGATCTACCGAGGCGCGGTGGAACAAGGTCAATGTCGTGGACAAATTCCTCGCGCGGTCGTCGCCGCAAGAAGTCGTGTCGGTGCCCGTGAAGAAGACGTCGATGACGGTCGACGACTTTGATCTGATGAAGGTGCTTGGGAAGGGTGCGTTTGGCAAAGTCATGCTCGTGCGGCGCAAGACCAGCGGTGAGATTTACGCGATGAAGGTGCTCAAGAAGGAACACGTGGTCGCGAAGTCGCAGGTCGAACACACGCGGACGGAGCGCAAGTTGCTCCAAGCGATCGACCATCCCTTCATCGTCCGGCTCCGGTATGCATTCCAAAACGCTGGCAGTTTGTACCTCGTGATGGACTATTATGCCGGTGGGACGCTCTTCCAAGTCTTGCGCCAGCAGCGGCGGTTCAAGGAACACCAAGCGCGGCTCTACGGCGCCCAGCTCGTGCTCGCGTTCACGCACCTCCACTCGTGTGACATTGTCTTTCGTGACCTCAAGCTCGAGAACATCCTCATGGATGACGACGGGTTTGTCGCGCTGGCCGACTTTGGGCTGAGCAAGGAACATGTCAAGATGGACAACGACGCTGTCACGTTCTGCGGCACGCCCGAATACCTCGCGCCCGAGCTGCTCCGGCGCAAGCCGTATGGGAAGGCCGTCGACTGGTGGAGCTTTGGCATCGTCATGTTTGAAATGCTCAGCGGCACGACCCCGTTCTACAACACGAACCGCCAGAAAAACTTTTACAACATTTTGCACGAGCCGCTCGACTTGTCGTCCAAGCACTTTTCCGACGATGCCAAGTCGCTCCTCCGCGGCCTCTTGACGCGCAAGCCCAGCCAACGCCTTGGCTTCCACGGCGGGAAGGAAGTGATGGCGCATCCGTTCTTTGCCGACGTCCCGTGGGACCGCGTCTACAAGCGCGAGATCCGGCCGTCTTTTGTGCCGAACGTGCCCGCGCCCGTTCGACCGAGCGAGGCTGGCGCCGGCGTCACCGACTCGGTCCGCGGCCCCGCGGACTTTCAAATGCCCGACGCCCACGCCGACGCGTTCACCAACTTTACCTACCGTTGCACGGAACAGATGGACGCCGACCAGCGGCCGCATTATTTTTAATATGAAACCACCCCCATGATATAACCCCTTTCCCATTGTCGATTGATCCACGCCGGTTCCATCTCGCGGGAGCACCTCCGATGCATGTGGAATGTGGAAGTCTGGAGGAATTCAATCCTCGGCATGCCATTGGGTGACAGACGAGGGCATTTCGATGTTTCATCCAATCAAAATGCATTTTTGTAGCCAATCAGATTACAGTATTGTATGATGAGCATGCCGGTGTGGCCTCGTCCGTCCTCCGAAATTGACATTTCACACGAGAAGAGTTGAGGGCCGCCATGGACGTGACAGTTTCTCCGTCGTTTCTTGTTCAACGTTACTTTGCCACTCAAACGCCCACCGCGTGCTCGACGACGAGGCCGGCCTATATTTAGTCGCCACACATCCGCCATCATGGTTTCACCTCCTGCGTCGATGCCACGCCGCAACTGCGTTTCCATGTTTGTTTCTCAGCCGTCCCTCCATTCCCGTACTTGCCTTCGACGTACGCTGGTCGCGTCCATGTTGCTCCGATGCGCGCCGCCGCCGTCCCTGCCTGTTGCCAACTATGACATCATTTTTTGCCTCGCATGTACGTCCTCCTCGTCCCCTCATCATGACCCACCCTCTCTAGTCTGGTACACGATCAGCCTTGGCGCACTCTGGGCCAACAAATACCTCGTCTACACGATGGGCGTGGATACGAGCATCCTCTCGCTCGTGCAACTTGGCATGTCAGTCATCTGCGGCGTCGCCGTCGAAATCCGCGCCGTCGGCACCACCGCCTTTGTCTCGGAGCTCCAGACGTCCTTTGCTGTCGTGGCCAAAGGCGACAACTCGACGCGACTCAAGGACATGCTTTCGCTCGGCTTTGTGCGGATCCTCAACCTCCTATTTGATTTGGTCGCGCTCAAGTACATCCCCGTCTCCCTCGCTCGTGCGTGCCGTCGCGCCTTTGTCGGTCTCATGGTTGCTTTCTTGTAGAAATCGTTAAGTCCTCGGCGCCCTTCTTCACGGTCCTCCTCACCTACCTCGTCCTCGGCAAAGCAACGTCGTGCGCCGTTACGTCGACCCTCTTGCCTGTCGTTGTTGGTCTTGTCTGCTGCAGCCTCTCCATCATGGGCGCCGCCACCGCCGTCAGCACCGTTGGTCTCGTCGCCGCCATCAGCGCCAACTGCGCCGACTGCCTTCAGAATGTCTTGTCCAAGAAATTTCTCAACTCGGCAGCTTACACGTACGACACTGTCAATTGTACTATCATCTTATCATCCTCTCGGCAGCGTCACCCAGCTGCAGCTCTACTCGAGCCTCGTCGCGACCGTCTTGCAGGTGTCCTTTGTCGGGTACCAAAACGTCGTCGCGGGGTCGGGCACGCACCTCGCGTGGCGCCGCACCGACAACCATCACGCGGCGACGTCGTCCGAACTCCTCGTGGTCTGTGTCCTCCTCAACGGCGTCGCGTACTACGTCCAGAGCGCGTTGGCGTACCGCGTCATGAGTCAGCTCTCGCCCGTCTCCCACAGCGTCGCCAGCACGCTCAAGCGCGCGCTGCTCATCGTGCTCTCGATCTTGCGGTATGGCGAGTCGATTACACTCCTCCACGGAGTCGGCATTGCGCTTGTCCTGGGCGGGGTCTTTTGCTTTAGCCGCGCGTCCAAAGCACGGGTGGCGCCGTCACCGTCATTGACGCAGGAAGGAAGCGCGGAATCCGACCCTGCAACGCCCAAGCGGATGATGATGCACGTCATGGAACCGACGATTGAAGTCGTGTGACGACATAAAACGCGTCAAATAGAAAATCGGTCATTATTCAAACCGCCTCCTCGGACGATTGTGGGGTAACGACGGACGCGCGCCCGCCGCTCAATTCGCGCAGGTACGACTCGAAGGCAGCGGCTTGCGTGACGGGCAGACGCACGGATGCTTCGACCGTGTCGACGCCAAACTCGAGCGACGTCACGCTCCCGCCGAAGGTCTGCAAGGATTTCTTCACGGTCTCGGTGAAGCGGATCGGAACGTGGAAGACCAAGGACGTGCTCACTTGGGTTTGCTCGATCACGGCGTGGGTCATGACGTCTTCGGCGGCGCCCCCATACGCGCGCACGAGACCGCCCGTCCCGAGCTTCGTGCCGCCGAATATCCGCGAGACGACGAGGCACACGTCTTGGAGTTTGTGTTGCGAGAGGACCTGCTGGATGGGCCGTCCGGCTGTGTTGTGTGGTTCGCCGTCGTCGGAGCAGTACGATTCGTTTGTGGCAGCAAGCGCGTAGGCAAAGCAATGGTGGTTCGCTTGGGGGAACTTGGCGCGGCGGGATGCCACGACTTGCAAGGCTTCTTCGCGCGAGCTCACGGGACCCACGAAACCAATGAAGCGAGAGCCTTTGATCTTGGGCAGGAGTTCCGATTCCACGGCCTTCAAGATGGTAAAGAAATGCATACAAGGCCGAGGTGGCGCGCCAAGATGCAGCAGCAATAACCAAAAGAACGAGAAATTGAATGCCGTTGTGTGATTGGTTACAATATTTTCAAAGGCAAGCGTTCATTGGTCAAAATGGATACCACAACAACAACCGAGAGGAACATTTGCGGCGGCGGTCGTCGAGCGTGAAGAATGGTGTAGAATCATGCCGCAGGGAAGTCGACGACAGGCGCATGCTTACTGCATGCAATGCACCCTCATGAGAGAACGACCGTCACAGGCTGGGTGGATCCTGGAGCCAGAGCTTCGGTCTCCCGACATGGGCGCGGCGCCCTTGCTGACCTTCTCAGACATTGCCCGGACGTCCATGAGCTGCATGGGTGGTAGGTGATCGAACTCACTGGTATGAGACCTCCGTCTTCCCTGCCTGCATCGCTGGCAACATGAGGAGACATTGGTACACGGGGCAGGCGCAGTTCCTCGGACGTTCGTCGCTGCGGCGGCGGAGACGCAAGAACGTTCACACACGACAGCTTAAATTAATACACGCGACCCACAGAGATGACAGACACCAAGAGCGGCAGCGGCGGGCAGGCCATCCAGCCGCCGCAGCATGATCTACCGGGTCGCGAGTTTCGAATAGCCGGCGGACTTGCAGTCGAGCGAGCAAAAGTCCTTGAAATTGCTGGTCGTGGGGATGTACTTGCGCTGGCAGGAAGAGCACGTCTTGCATCCTTCGTCGTTGGTCGACGAGCTTGGCGCGTAGACGTTGCACATCATGGAGTGGCCGCTGAAGGCGCGGCTTGCACCAGCCAGCGGCACGGGGCTGAGCTTCCTCGTTTCTTCTTCGGCGGAGCTTTTGCCGCGGAGTCGTCGGAAGAAGCGGAGTGGCGACGGGAAGCTCAATTTCATGGTTGGTGGAAGGCAGCGAATTGGAAAATGGTGGCACCATGCGCAGAGAGGCGGCGACGGTGCCTCCCATCTTGGTCGAAAAATGCGCAGTCGGACGAGCGGCCCGTGCGACATGTAACTTCGAACTTCGATTGCGTCCATACAAATCGCAAGCTAATTGGTGTAAGTGCGGATAAGACTTCGATTTTGCACTAGCGCGAAATGTTCTCGCGTTGCATTTGGCGAGAAAGCCGGCGTCTTTAACGTAGAAAATGGACTGGGTTTTATTGTGGACGTCGAATTTTGTATGGGCGGAGCGGGTCCATCGTGCCAGGTGGTGGGGCAGAATCAGTTCATGACCAGTCAAGCGGGCGTGGGTGATGGATCTTCATTGATGGAGAGGCGGGAGCACGGATGCCCATTTCGATTCTCTACCACGAGGTGGTCGAAGAGAACCCCCGTGCAGAGGAAGACGATGCGCGGCGGCGACGGCGATGGATGAGATGGGGGTGCGCACGGCCGCGAATTATTCAATTATTTTGGCAAGACCACGAGTTGACGACGACAGCGTTTTATTCGGTGATTCGTGGGTTTTGAACCTGGCGAAAATGAGACAGAGACCACTGACAAATTATTTGAACGATTGATCTTGAAATTTGTATGTGAGACAAGCCGGGAAAAAGAGAGGGCATTTTTGCATCCTTGAAGCACGGAATTTTCGCCTCGTTTTTGTTCAATTTAGGTGGAAACGCAACTTGCACGACGACGACTGTTGACAAGCTTGCGAAACAGAGACAACAATCTGGTGTGCTATGTTGAAGCAGTCAAATTAACAAATGAAATATGAAGACTTCGAGGGCCTTTGTGGAGCTGCTGTGGCAGAGCGCTGTCCATCGTGGAGGCCATTCTCGAGGATGATAGAGCACCACCTTTCAGCTTGCTTCAGCTTGCTCTAAAAATATGCCTTCCACTCGAACGAAACATGGCAGTAAAAGCACATTGAAGTTCGTTCTAGAGTGTGTTCAAAGTGGTGTCGACTCCAATTCGACTCACCAAGGCACCATCGCAGGCACTGTGATGGTGCCGAAGCAAGCGAAGAGTCCGTTGAACGTTCCACCCCGCGAGTCTGGACGATATTGTCCAACACAGCGCGTGTCGACATAAAATCCTTGGTGTTTTCACTTGCTCGCGAGCCCATTTACACAGTTTGGGTACTCACACTTCACCTTGAAAACATATCTTGCACACAAAGGTGGCTGTCGAGGTGCACTTGTATCGAAGCAGCTCAGAAACAAGACTAACAAGAGCGCATACAATCACCTTGCATTTTCCAGTCCAACCTATGGTACTGGAACCAAAGCTTTCGAATACCAGAGGTCGTCGTGGGCTTGGTATCCCCGTCGTATGTAAAATTCTCCGGCGATGGCATTGCCCGTGCGTAGCACCATTTTGGTTCCGCTGGCCGCCGTCGCCCATGCTTCCACGTGCGCCATGAGGGCCTTGGCCACACCGCCACCGCGCGCCGCTGTGTCCACAGCCAAACGGAAGACACTGAAGTGGGACAGTCCACGGGGGCCTTCTCCGGTTCAGTCGCACCGGGCTTGACAGCACAGCATCCCACGACATCCACCGTCTGGGGGCTGCTGCCGCTGATGGCGACGAACATGACGCGGTCGTCGCGCATCCAATGGTGGACAATATTGGCACCCTCAGGACCCATATCGCCCGAGGGAGATATGGCCGACGTTGCGAGATCCTGCATCATGGGCGCAATCTTGAGACGGAACGACGGCTAGGCGGCATCATTGCTGCAGCCCAGCGACCCAGATGTGTGTCACGGCCGCGCCGACTCGTGGCGCGAAGAGTCGAATGAACACGGTGAACAACGATGGGTGGTGGCCATGCCGTACGATCGAGTGCTTGGTGGTGTGCATTTGAGAACCGTTTTGATTGGCTGATTGCTTTTGCATGCATTTGATTGGTTCGCTTCATTTCCAACGCAAGACAATTCGTCATCAACATGAATTCGCAAACGATTGACTGTGAGATCGCCAACTGCGACAAGTCAACAGCCAAATGCATCGATAAATAGGATACCCTTTGATGACCAGGCGCAATGGCATGTCCTCATCAAGGTTTACAGTTCCCAAGTGAAGTCGACAGATCAAGCATGCCACCCATTGCCCCAAACTATCTTTCTCGAAGGGTAACGAAGCTCGCAATAAACCCCCCATCTTTGCCTACAAACTTCCCCATGAGTCTCGAGGGCCGCGGGGCATGCATTGATGCCTCGCCTACGCTCATGTGATTTGTACTCAATATAGTCGTCGGGCGCTTTCGTTGGTTTGCCCGGGCTTGACGACGCAACAACTCAACGTGCCGTTGTCGTCCTTGTCACGTGCCTCTCAATGGCAACAAATGATGAAGTCGTCGCCCATCCAATGCATTGCGATTTTGACTCGATACGACGAGGAGGACAATGCCGTTGCCTGCGTCGTCCAATTTGAACTCAATGCCGAGTGGTCCCTGCGGTGCACGTGACCATGTACTCGTGTATGAGGGGCGTGGGTATTCAACGATTGCAACGATGGTGGACGGCAGTGAGCGCTTGGCCTTTGCAGCTTAGGCTCACGCATTCTGTACTCAATTACCACACTTTCTACTCTCAAGAACCTTCTCACATGCTCACTTTTGTGCCTCGTATGTCAGCTTGACAAATTCTCCATAGTCAAGATAATAGCGAAAATCAATTTAAGTGCGAGGGCGTGGATGGTTCAATGTACAAGGCACTCCTTTGTTAAGGAGGCAGTAGTTATGGTGACATCGATCGGCCACTGGTGGAGGTCGACGCGGTGGCTTCCTCTTCGTCGTCATCGTCGTCGTCGCATTCCGAGCCGGATGGGCTGCCATAGAGCATGCGCCAGCACCCGACCATGATCGCCTCTCGGCTCTCTACGCATCCATTGTTCTTCGCGGTCGCAACGACCCGCCGTTCCAGCTCCTGCCATTCCCGCGCGTGACGCTGCGTCGTCACACGAACCTCCAACTGTTCGAACTGACGCACGAAGCACGCGTCCGTGCCGGTTCGCAGCATCTCGTCTCTCCGCTCGGCCTGGAACGCTTCCATCGTTGCGGTCTCCGACGTGTGCTTCTCCACGACCGCCCCCACGTCTCGGTGCACGTCTCTCACAGTCTTGTACAACGTGTCGATGCCAACTGCACGGGCGGCGGCAGGGAGCGGCGGACTCTTGGGCGACGGATGGGCAGGAAGGGAGTGCCCAGAAGGACCCACCATGGTCGTCGTCAGAGTGGAAGCTGGGTGGCTTGGGGCGATTCAATGAATGAGGGACTCAATCAAGCCACGATGTGGCACACAGCTTCTACTAACCACCATGCACTTTACACACATGTGCACTGGTTGCGAGGACTCTGGCGACATTGCAACGACACTTGCAAATGAAAAAATAATTCACACGAGCTTTCCCCTCTCTAAAAATCGTCGGATCCTCTACTTGTCGATAAAGACGAGTTCGTAATCGGCGCAACCCGCGGCTTCCTTGTGGGCATGGAACATTTCCTTCAACTTGCCAAAGTAAATCTCATGGAGTGCGTCGACTTGGGCGTGGGTCGGTGCATTGACCTTGGTCACAGGGAGGGGATCGCCGACGGCGATGGTCAGGCCGACGCGGTTTGGGATCGGGAGCCACGTCCAGCCGTGCGGGTAGTACGGGCACGGGAGGGCAAACCGCTTGATGAACCACTTTTGCATGACGGGGAATCGAACGTTGTCGAGGATCTCGCCTTCCTTGAAGCTCAGGACGGGCACGAGCGGCGTCCCGTGTTCAAGTGCCATCCGGACAAAGCCTTTGTGGCCCGTGTAGACGCGGACTTGGCGGCGGCGACTCACAGACTCGACCAGCTCGGCTTGGCCGCCCGGCACGACAAAAATCGACTGGCCGGCCTTCAACGTGTTGGAGAACGTCGTGCGCGTGACTTCGCGGCCGCCGAGGAGGTGCACAACGTCGCGGATGCCAGGAAAGTAGTGTACGACGCTGGCACTGAGCGGATGGGCAAAGATGCCGGGGAAGAGCGCGCGCCACTGGTCGGTAAACTGGAGCCACATGACCGTCATGGGGATGATGCCGTGGGGGTGGAAGCCAAAGATGTACGTCTCGGCGGGGTCGAGGGTCGCCGTGCGGACGAGGTTGAGCGAAAAGTACCGCGCGGCGGTCTCCATGAACCACGTTTGCTGCGTCCGGAACCGCTTGTCCTCGCGGCACCCCGTTTGTGCCGGCATTCCAACCATCGTCGGAATCGTGTAGGCGTACCACGCCGTGGCAAATGCGACGGACGCCAACGCGGCGCGGTCGCCGGCGGCCACATGCGCACATGCCGAGATGGCTGGTAGAGTCATGCCGACGAGCGGAACGGCCCAGTAGAGCGGCGGCGACCGCTTCCCCGCGGACGAGTGCTTGAAGAAGACTTGAAGGAGGTGGGCGTTGAGGACCGAGTGGAGCGTTTGGACACCAATATGCACGACCGTGTAGATGGCGACATCGTGCCAAGAGAAGGATGGAACGAGGAGCCAAGGAAGGACCCACGGCATGAAAGCGACGGCGGGGAGGTTGGTCATGAGGATGGGGATAAGCAACTCAATGTGGCGCATGACAAACGCCTCGAGCTGGAGGCGGCGCGTCGTGTTGGGCGGGACGTACACAACGAGGCTGACCATCATGCCGATCTGGGATGCGATGCTCAAGGCACCGGCGAGACCCATGATGCCGACAAAGAGTTCCACTTCGACGACAAAGACAAGCGAGAGGAAGAAGCAGCCTTGGAGGAGGACGCTAAACGTGAAGCAGGTCCACGAGATGATTTGGACAGCGACAAAGACGACGCCGCCGGAGAATGGCTGCCAGAACTTCCACTGGCTGGCGTCGTTGGACAAGATGCCGCCAAGTCCGTACGTGCTCATGATGGCCGCGACGCCAAGCGAGAGCGAGCCAAGGGAGGCGTTCGTGGAGAAGGCGGGCGCGCGATCGCCGACGTACTCGGCGCTTAGCGCGAGGAAGAGCGCGCCGACGACCGCGAGCAGGTTCATGTAGTTGTGGAGGAAGAGTTGAGACTTGGTGATGGACCGCTTCGTGAGAATGCCCATGGGAACGTCGGCGTGCGCCGAATGCACGAGTTGCAGTTTCTCCAGTGCCAAGAGCGACGAGACCGTGAAGAGTTGCGCAAGAAAGCCGGCGTACGCGACGGACGTCTCATGCGTGCGGCAGATGGAAGGGGTGTTTGAACTGTCATCGCACGTTGAGAGGAGCCAGACGACGGTGCCGTAGCAGATCCAACCCGCGACTTGATACGCGCCAAAGGTAGTGAGCTGCCCAAATGCAACGCCGCCCGACGCGCGGTCCTTGCCGGACGTCGCAATGATGGCGTTCGTGACGGGCGTGGCGGCGAGCAGGATGTTGGTCGAGAAGGACTTGGTGTCGTCCACGATCGGATGCATCGCGAACGCCGGGCTTGAAATCGTCGCGACGTGGGCGCAAACAAGGAGGAGAAAGGCCGAGAAGGATGCGACGACAAAGGCGACGACGACGAAGCGCGCCGCGCCGTCCAGGGCAGGCACACCGCCCTTAAGCGCACTTGGGATCATCTTGGACAGTGATCGACGGCCAACGGCGTCCACATTCTCACGTGTTCGGGTCATCCTCAGGACGATGTTGTTCGCTCGCAAACGCACATGCGCGCAAAAGATCGATTTTTCGTCTATGGTTTTGAATTGGGCAATTCGAATGATCCTGGGTCCATGTGGCATACAAATGAGAAGATATTATTTTGCGTGGATTCGGATATTTAAGCTATATTTTTGTATAGTATACAAATAGTACGTTTAATTTCCCCGATCAAAACCACGCTTTGACGATCGTTCAAAATAGCGTTGTCCTGGACAAGAAATATTTTCGGGTTGAAGTTGGTGGAGCTGTTTCTCGACCAATCAAAAGCTTCGAAATGAAGGGGACGATCCTTTTACGACGGACCAACGCCAAGATGGCGGCGGAGGTTGAGCTGATCGATGTCGTGATACCGAGGCACTGCCATGAACATGCACAGGAGAAGGCGGTGCGATGGACGAGGCATACGCGGCGGACCGAGAGAGGGCTGAGCGATGGACGCTGTGATTGAATTGCAAGTCGGACTGACCCCAGGTTCTTTGGTATCCGGAAATTCGGATAAAGTAGGCTTTCGTCGGTTCCCACGCACCTGCGTTGTTGTTGGTGGAAGAAGTGCGCCGCTGGTCGATCGCGCACGCATGGCGATGACCCAGATGGACGATGCAGCCTCCAACGGCATCAACATGAACAAGCAGCGGACTATCCGCCTCATGCTCCTCGGGGACGAGAAGGTTGGCAAGTCCTCGCTCATCTCGGCGCTCGTTTCGCAGCATGCGAGTGAGCGCGTGCCCAAAGTGCTCCATGACATTGTGATTCCCACCGAGGATTCACGTGACAATGTCGTGATCTCCCTCCACGACACGAGCTCCAATGCGGGCGATGTCATGGAGGTCATCAAGACTATGAACCGCAGCGACGCCGCGATCGTCGTCTACGATGTCAGCCGCTCGATCTCTTCCCAGCGCCTCGGCTACTGGTTGGATCTACTCAAGGTTACCAAGGCCGTCCCTGTGATTCTAGTCGGGAACAAGTCGGACTTGCTTCCCGGCGGCTCCGAGTCTTCCCGCGTGCAGTCCATCATGCGCAACTACAAGTTTATCGTTCACAGTCTCGAGTGCTCGGCGCGGACGCTCACGAACGTCAAAAAGACATTTGGGTTGGCGCAAAAGGCCGTGCTCTATCCCATGGCGCCATTGTACGATGCCGAGAAGAAGGTACATGCCATCGTCCTACCTACCACCGTCTCATGTCTGCGTAGCAATTGCATCCCAAATTCGTCAACGTCCTTCGTCGCATCTTTCGCCTCTTTGATCTGGACCGCGACGGCGCCATCAGCCGCCCCGAGTTGCACGAATACCAAGTACGTTGTCGATGGCATCTCTCCCATCTTGGACTCTTGTGTGTTGCTAGAATCTCTGCTTCAAAACACGCATGAAGCCCGAAGACATGGAGGCATTGATCGAATTGGTCAGCCTTACAAAACCCGACGGCGTGTGTCCGAGAACCCGCGGCCTTCTCTTTCCAGGCTTTGCCTACCTCTCGGAACTCGCGATTGAAAAGAGCAAACCCGAGCATTGCTGGCAGGTACATTGACTGCGCAACATGGCCGTCTTAATCCCTCAAAGGTCTTGCGTACGTTGGGATACAACGACACGTTGGACCTCGATATTCCACACGACCATTTGGACTTTGGCCACGCCGACTTTGACATGTGTGAACTCAGCTCCGCCACGGTCGCGTTCCTCAAAGCCATCTACGTCCAATTCGCGCCGCTCTCGGCCGCCGCGATTGACGACATTTTCACGATCGTGCCCGACGACAAGCAGCCAAAATGGGTCAAATTGCCACTCGAGTACACGCTCGACCTCGCCCATTGGCTGTCGCTGTGGAGGTACGCTATCGAACGACGACAGCGTGTGGAGCATCATGTATCTAGCTTGGAAATGGCCATTTGGCCCCGCCGCGCCTTGGAACAGCTCTACTACTTGGGCTTTGTTGACACAAAAGCAGCCGCTGCGGTGGAAATGTACGACCACCATCTCGGTTGCACAAACGGTCTATGTGTAGTCGCCGCCGCCAACAATCCCGCACGCGCGCCAACTCGAACGTCATTCGGTGCTTGCTTTTTGGGTCGGCGCAAAGCGGCAAGGTGTGTCACTCGCCCTTGTCCCACACTGATAGTGTGTAGACGGCCGTGACCAACACTGCGACGTGCTACTCGTTCCTCTCGCCCGAACCCTTTGAGCCACATGTGACAGACCCACGTCCAGTGGCACTCCAAGCGTACCAGCATTTGCTCCACAATGTCCATACGGTCGTCGAGAAGGACGGCGGCAGCACAGACAAGTCTTTGATTGTACACACGCCGCCTGTGAAGTTGTCAACACCTCTGACACCTTGTCTAGATTTCCGAGGTGTCGGAGAGTGTGATGGATCACGAGACCGTCTTGGACATTGCCAAATCGGTGCAAGTGGACATTGTGTGCTACCTCTTTGACGGCGAAGACACGGATTCGTTCGAGTACGTGGCGAAATTGCAGCAAGACATTTCCGACTCGGTCCCGTGTGTCTATGTCTGTTCGACACCGACGCTCTTGGAGGTAGTGTCTCGATCGTTGATGCATGGGTGTTGATCGAGTCCCACAGACTGCCACGACGTCGTATCCTGCGCTGGACGCCTGCACCAAGCACTGCGCTGACCTCATGCCCCCCCCGCCGCTCCATGTTTGCTTGAGCACCAAGGAAGGCTTTGACACGCTGTACAACGCCCTCATCACGCGTGCACTCAACCCGTACGATTTGTGGCGTGTCGTGGTCTCTCATCTCTGCTATTAGACACGGGGCAATCCCCTTTACAAAGCAAAAGGCCGCGGCCAAGCGCACCCGCCACATGTTGTATGCCGTCGGCGCCCTCGTCGCGGCTGGCGTCCTGGCCGGCGTCGGCTACGTCTACCGCGATCAAGTCAAGACGTACACGGCCAGCGTCTTGCGGATGTGGCGAGACCAAGCGACGAAGCTCCCACAATTGAAAGCGTAATATATATGTTGATGGACGTTCCATTTCTCTGCTAACGTTACTCCTGCGAACGCCTGGTGTGATGGTTGAAGACATTCATGCATGAAAGCAAAAGACCGAGAAACATAGCGCCCCAGAATTGGGTGATGGCAATTGTGGACAATGCGTCGCCACATGGAGGACCGACGAAATTCAACCGCTTCTCCACAGGACGAACATACGTGCCGACCGTCGGCAACCTGCGCGCAATTGTTTTGATGCAATGGTGGTGGCTTGTCTTTGGACGAGTGCACAGCGACACTGACGTGGCGCGTTCAAGACCGACCATCCAGTTGAATGTTTGGATGTAGATGAATCCCTATTTCGCCACGTAGCTAACCTCTGGACACAACTCCATTCAGAACGATTCATTCGACAATCATATTCACTACTCCATGTGCGACGAGGCGGCGGCTCGACGCACACATGCTCTGCAACGACCTCCATGTCGATGCATGCATTCTGACACGGATATATCAGAACCACACACCGCCGCTCTCCCAATGGACGCCAGAATCAATGTCATGTCTGCCATAGCTGGGACTCTCATTTGAGTTACAAGGCCAATGGGAGCCATGAGAGCGCCCAGACGACCCCGGCAAAACCAGCGGCGAGGCCGAGAAAGGACGCGTCGAGGGGGCGGGCGCACGGAAGCTGTGGGCTGATGGGATTGGTCTCGTTGTCGCCATGTCCAGTCGTCTCTGACAGCTCGTACAACTGCGCAGACGAAGAAGATGCCGCCGTGATGTGGTCGAGCGGGTACCCCTCACGCGTGACTTGGACATGAAGAACCGAGCCGAGAAAGTCGGTGATTGGGACGGCGTCGATGGACCGTGCGAGCAATTCCGTCCGGGGATCCGGGTTCGAGTAGAGCATGTGGGGATCATACGACTGGAAGAGCTGGCCGAGGGTCTTGGTGTTGTGGCGGTCAACTTTCATTGATTGCATGTAGTCGAGCGTCGCGTACGTGAAGCGATCAATGAGCGAGAGACCGACCTACCGCGCGACATGAGAGAGATAGACACCCTCGAGTGACCAGACCTCAAAGTCGGTGTGGTACGCGTACGAGTTTTCGCCCGTGCGCGCGCTGCCAATCGTGACAACGTTGGGCGAGTAGAGTTTCTTGGCGAGGGACCCTGCTTGGCACGTGTCGACCATGAAGAAGAGTTCGTTGTAGCGTCCCTTGACATGCATTTCCTCGATCGTGTGCGCAATGTCGTGGCTCGAGAGTTCTTCGGCGTCCTGAAATTTGAGAAAGCCGTCGCCGCCGTGCCCTGTCATAAAGACCTGCCGACGACGATGAGGAGCACGAAGATGAGGAGACATGGAGGACGCACAAACACGTTGCTGTTTTCGTCGGAATCGAGGCGGCGACTCGCGGGTGTGCCGGGGTCGTGGCGGCCCGTGAGCACCTTGATAAAGTTGGCCACGGTCACTTCGGCGCCGCGGTAATCGACTTCGACGTCGTCGCCGTACCTACGTCGAGTCGGAAGAGGGAGCATGACACATGAACAAACAGGTTGATCGTGTGGGTGTTGCTGTCAAAGACTTTGCCGGGGAAGCAGTTGCGGGCGTTGCACGGCATTTGGTCGGCCAACATGAGTACGATCTACGAGGACGATGAAGCGGGACGGAGGCGACGGACGACGCGATCACCTGACTGTCGGGAATCCCAAGACGCTTCACCGAGTGATACAGAGACATGGCATTCGTGATGTGCCGGTAGTTGAACCAGAAGCGCGATGCGTCGACCTAGGAACGATGAGCGGCGACCGCGGCCTGTCCATCGACATACCACCACGGCCCAGTTGTTTGTATGCCGCTTCTGTGCAGCGCACGACACGAAGATGCCGGCGACGAGGAGGACGAGTCGCAGTGCATACATGATGGAAGAGTGAGGACGGCGCGAGTTCAGGCTTCCGTCGACGGCGCCCCCAGATTTGCACTGGAAGCATCAGTCAAAATATATACATTGACGTTGGAGGGGTGGAATGATTTTAATATTTTCATACTTTAAAAATAAAAATTTGGGGAACACTGTAAATTCACCCGTGTGTTGATTTTAGATTCATAATATTTTTATTAAGATTAATTTTCAACCTCCTTAACCGATCATAATATATGTTTTAGTGGTGTTGTTTTGATAGGACCCCCCCTAATTTCATTTGAGGAGGGGGGGCTGCGAAAGCTCCGTTTCTTCCATCGCCTTTACCCGATCACGCCAATGCGCGACTGTGGCAGGAGCCCGAGCCCGTGCAGATACGTGAGCTGGTGAATGGTCAAATTCGACGGCTTGTCAATCATGCTGCGGACCACGCGGCCCAGGGGCAGGCCCCACATGTGCCGCGGCCACCTCTCGTCTCGACTCGGCACAACAAACGACGCCGGCACATCCTTGGTGCCAAAGGACGTGGCGTAGACATGCCACGCGTCGGCGCGCGTCTCAAACGCAAACTCGACTTTGTCCCATGGGAAGTCCATGTTGGTGAGCGTCTCGAGCTGCGCAAAGGTCAACCGATGCGCGCGCTTCCGCATGTTGGCCACGACCATGTAAAGATGCATGCCATGCGTTTCGCGTGGCCAGCGCGGGTCGTCGGCGGGGACGACAAAGTCCCGCGGAATGAGGTGGAGGTCGCCGTGGAGGAGGCGGTAGGTCGAGAGCGCGCGGATGCGCTGCGTCCATGAGAGGTCCCAGGAAGACCAGACGAAACCGAGGTCGTCGAGGGCGCGCTGTTGGGATGGCGGAAGCGACTCGCGCCGCGTTCGGAGGCTGTTGACGACGCGACCGAGGTGGACACCGTCGAGAGATGCTGGCCAAGTGCCGTCGTCGTCCACCGAGATGGTAAATGCGATCGGGACATTCATGTGGCCATGGAGATCGTAAAAGATACGCAGGGCCGAGAGCTTGTCGGCCCACGTGAGCCGACTTACGGGTTCAAATCCGAGTGCTGAGAGCTGCGCGGTCTGCTCAGACGAGAGGGTCTTCTTCTTGATCGCGGCGCGCAGGCGGTTCACAAGGACACCCAAGTTGAGACCCCATGTGTCGACGGGCCATGCTTGATCGTTGATTTGTTCGCCGTCGTGGATGCGGAAGGTTTGGGGGACCTGGAGGTGGCCGTGCAGGTCCTTGAAGCGACGGAGCGCCATGATGGTTGTGTCCCAGGACACTTTCCGGTGCGGCGCGCGCGTGGAGAATCGGTACGCACCAGCACATGGAAGTGCCTTCATCCATTCTGGACCGAGGGCAAGCGACACGCTCGCTGGCGCGGCACGGCGAAGCACCACCCACATCGCTTCCTCTGTTCTTCGTGTCGAAAATGTTTCCGTCGCATGCATTCTTGGAGCATCGGATTGGCCAACGACATTACCGCTCCCCATTGGTGGATTATGTTGTCATTTTTGGAGTGCCGCCATCGCCGCTGCGGCACGTGGAACGCCGGGCGGACGAACACGATTAGCCAAGGAAACCCCCAGGGGAGGTAGACACACTCATCTGTGAGGTACATGGAGGGAGATGCAAATCACAAGTCCGCCGTCGCGGTCCCAGCGCCGACGGACACGCACGAGTCCGACGACGAAGACTGGGTCGACGAATTGGAACAGGAACTCGAGCTCGAAGGTATGCGCCTCAATCCCGTTGCATGCTTCCTCCCAACGACAACATAGTCAAGAAGAAACCTCGGCTCTCCACACTCTCGGCGGATTTTCCGCACGAGGTGCTCTTGACCATTTTCAGCTTTGTGTCCGTCGGCCGCGTATGCAAAGCATGGAGTTATGCCTCGACAGAAGGTAATGTTTCCTGCACTATGTGTCAAGAAGGTTCGTCCTCATGTTCCCGCAGCCGCACGAACAAAGCTGCAAGGCACCTTAGAGCAGTTGTTCCAACAGTTCTCGGCGGACGACGCAGCAAGCATTTTCCTGGCAAAATCGGTGGAAGGCGAACTGCACGACTACCACAACCGCTGGTACTCTGCACTATCCTACATGTGCATCTCATCGTCGTCTAGGGACTATTCGATCTCCAGGGGATACAAGGAAAAGGCGCGCATGCTGCTCTTCAACCTCCGCGACGCCAAGAACGACATCCTACGGGAACGTCTCTTCTCGGGAGAGCTCGCGCCATTTTCGCTCGTGCGAATGAAATCACGCGACATGGCGAACCCGCAGCTTGTGGAACAACGGAAGGAATGGATCCGGTCCCGCACAGCCGAAGTCACACGGGACCTCCGGGCGTTCCTCGTCGAGTCCACCATGTTCACGTGTCCATCTTGCGGCAGTGACAAGACACACCATTGCCAGGGGCGGCGCAAGGCAAGCGCCGATCGCCTCTGCATCGTCGTCATCTGCTCCCGCTGTCCGCACCGGTGGCAAGTTTGAAAATGTTGTTGCAGTCTTGGTCTCAAATAAATATAAACACATGTAAATAAATGAAAAAGATTACGTCCGTGCCGCACAATGCAAAAACACTGCCAGGAGGATGAGCAGAGGCAGTGACGCGATCTGGGCCGTCGTCCAAGGCCGCTACGACGCCGCAGAGCTCGTTCGACTCGTCCACGGGATCTCCATCGCGCAGATGGAGATGGACGGATGGACACCGCTGCATTACGCGTGCGAGAACCGCGACGTTACGTCTGTCCTCCCGCTCCTCCAAGCCGGCGCCGACCCGAACGCTGTCGACGAGCACGGACTCACGCCCCTCCATCTCCTCTGCAAGAACGTCGGCGGGAACTTTACGGGCATTGCTGAGCTCGTTGGCAAAGGGGCCCTTGCAAGAGCCGCGTCCACGGTTCGTTCGCCGCTGCCGACATTGTTGACATCCGCGCCGTAGGACGACAAACGCGCGACGCCGTTGCATCTTCTCTGCATGAACGAAAGTATCACTCCGGACGCGCTGTCAGCCCTCCTCGACGCCCGCGCGGACATCAACGCCGTCGACGGCGACGGCAACACCCCGCTGCATTTTCTCTGCTCAAACCACGCGCTGACGGACGCCCTATTTGGCACGCTCGTCCACGGCAACCTCCGCCTCGATCTTCAAAACAATGTACCCAACACAACTCTCTCTTCCGTCGTCATCGTCTCCACGATATATCGCACGTAGTTTAAGGCGACGCCGTTCCATTACCTCTGCCAAAACAGCCGCGTGACGCCGCGCATGGTCGCCCGCTTCGTCGAGTTGAAGGCGAATCCAAACGTCCGCGACAACGTACTTGACCACCCTCGTCTTCACGATCGCATCGACATGCGTTGCTTAGGTTAATAACTCACCCCTCCATGTACTCTGCGACAACACGGTCGTGTCGGTCGCGCTCCTCGAAGCGTTCATGGCATCCTCGGCCGTCGACCCCACGCTCCGCAACGCCGTACGCACATGCTTCTCCTTCTCTCGTCATCTCATCTATGCCCAGAGCGGCCGTCGTGCCTTTGAGTCGCTGGACGACCCCGAATGTGTCGCGTTTGCCCAACGATTGGCGCCGCTCGCGACCTCAGACGCCGCCGCGGCGGCGGCGCTCCCCGGCGGCGAAGACCTCTCGGACCTCCCGCCAGCCCTCCATGCCATCATGGACGCGTGGAACGCAAGCTTGCCGCCATTTGACGAGGCCTTCTACCACGCTATCTCGTGCGAACCCGCCTTTGACGCCATCTACACGGCGGTCCAAAACGCATCCACGGAGGTGGCCGAGCACCCTGCCGACAAAGCCCGCCGCTTGACATGGGACACTTGCATGCACACGTGGCGCCGCACGATCGTCCGCGCCTTTGTCACGCTCGTCGCCCCGACGCTCTGGGCCCAATATGCCAAGACGTTCGGCCGCGCCGTGCCTGCCGATGTCATCCAAGTGCAGAAACAGGTCGAAGCGATTTGGACGCAGTTCCCCGACACGGCGCAACGAAGGGAGCGACTCGAGGCCGTGCACAACCTCGTCTAAGAGGATGCCACGTCACGCGTGCTGGTGGCAGGACCGAGAAGGTCGGCAAGATGGAAGCAGGGCGAAATCACATTCAATATGTCGTCCATGCATGCAAAAGTTGTTGGTCGATACGCAAGGTTTGGACGTGGCAACCCTGTGCACGTGTCGTGATGAGAGGACTGTGAATTCAAAAGCGACCATGCATGGTCATGATGCATGCACGCGTACATGAAATGTCATTATGCGCAACATAAACTATGAATACAAGCAAGGCAGGGCGTGCTACCGGGGGAGAAGAGTAATAGGCAATGCATACGTGGCCGCGACAGCCAATTCAGTATTGTTGAGAGGAATGCCAAGCTCTTGTGGGATCTCGACTTGGAAGATGCGCCAGAGCTTGATGTCGAGGCCAAACATGGTGTTCCCATGTCGCAAGGTGAGGGTACCATTCAATACGGCCGACATGCGGTCCATGTAATAGACGTCGTTGTGAATCCATTGGGAAGACATTAAGAGATATCGAGCGCCAGCATAGACAAAGATAGAGTCGACTCGAGTTGGAGTTGGGTGTTTCATTAGCAACCGTGTTGTGACATAGCACAAAGTATTGCACCC
This sequence comes from Aphanomyces stellatus, assembly GCA_009835185.1. Taxonomy (NCBI): domain Eukaryota; phylum Oomycota; class Saprolegniomycetes; order Saprolegniales; family Verrucalvaceae; genus Aphanomyces; species Aphanomyces stellatus. Next base: position 14,078 of record VJMH01006900.1, on the reverse strand, counting down.
AAACACGATTCCCACGATTGCAATCAAACGGGGCAAGTACCCGATAGTAATGCTGGCACTTTCGCACACGACTTGAAAGTCCACTTGGGCTAGCTGACATTGCTTGTTGATCGACATCGAATGACGAATAGGTGACGCAAAGCTCCATGTCATGACGACGAGCCAGACGAGAATGCTGTTGGGTGTAGCGTAGTAAGTCGTATAGTCCCTTGTGACAGCCATGGCAATGTCGTTGACAATCGCAACCATCCACGTGATTTCATTGGCTGCCAACAACGTTTTGTACCACGGGTCTTGGACGACATCAAAATAGGAGATTGAGCCATTGAAGACCAACTGCAAAGTGGACGTGGAGAGGAGGGCGACGGCCGTGAGACTTCGAACAACCAGCAGCGGTCGACCAATCCAAACGAGGGCGCCGACACGCTGCAACTCCAATAAATTCATGACCTCAACCAATCCACGACTAAAAATGATATAGAGCAACATGATGCTGGCAAGACCAATCAAAGCACCAGTTATGTAATAGACAGTGTTGCGGAGGTAGAAAGCCAGCGCCGTTGGCTGCTCGGCAACGTTGACCTGGCCTTGATAGGGTGACAACTGGTCTGTTAGAACAGTGAGGGTGCCGTTATCCCCTTCAAAGGACACAACTTCGCGACTCCCTGTCACCCAGTCGCCTATCATGTTCCACGCAAAGCAGGTGAATTCCGCTTGTTCCAAAATGCCCAGTCGATAGAGAAGAACGGGGGAGGTGGAATCAAGCTGGCCATATTGGATGAGTTCGATGTTGAGACTATGAATTGCATCATTCGAGGCTGTGACTAAGGGGACCAAGTCAGGCAAGATAACACCCATAAAAGTATTGACAAAAGCAACAGACTGCGTCAAAAATTGATAGCAAACAGATTCAAATCCAATATCTTGTGTGCATATTTGAGTTACATTGTCAGCTGAAATCGACCAGAGATTGCCCAAAACGATAGATTCAAGCACTGTTTCACGGGAGGCGGCAGAGAGCCCATAACTTGGGGCTGAACTACATTGGACATTTGACGAAAGTAAACTCTGCAAACCACCTGTGATGGGAAAGCCTGAGCGAAACGACAGCTGGGGGCATGTTGGGTCTCCACCCAGAGACACGAAAGGCGTGTCTATCCAAACCTTTGGAATAGGCCACGTGTTGATCCATGGGTCTTGAATCTGACTGTACGCGGCCGCTGAAGTACCATTTTGGGACATTACGATTCGCACGGCTGTCTTTACTCGACGCACCGTCTCAACAACGATGGCAGGACATGGCACAAATCGCAAATCCACCGACCCAAATGGACCCACAATGTTGGAAAAGATGGCAAACGAGGCAACGAGCGGGGCGACGAGTGTTCCATTTTGAACTAGAATGGCTTCCATCGTCGTGTTGGCAAATGCAAATTGAGGACTGGATCGCACGAGGCTGAGGCCACGGATGGTGCTGCTGTTTTGTGTCACGGCGACAAAATCGCTGGCGAGGCCCCAGTACATTTTGAACGTTGATTGTTCACTCAGTCGAAACGCCGCTTCTTGGTGCTGCAGCGTAAACGCGTACGATACCCCAAAAACATTGTGTACACTATATGTGTTGATAAGACCAATGTGCTTGAAATTTTGCCACTGCGTCACAAAATTTACGATTTTATGCGACTTCCACAACATGATTTCATCGACCACAGGCATCTTGACAGTAGCAGACATGGCCAAGAGCCAAAATTGCCCCAAACTTGTCTGTCGCAATTCGTTGGCGACGGAAACCTCAAAAGCTTGTCCCCAGCACGTATAAAACTCGTCGAAGCGGATATTTCGCAAAATGGATTCAAAGAAGACGGCGCCATTGGTCGTCATGTTTTGACATCGCGCTTGCCGAGCAGCACTGTTGGCCATTTCCCACGTTTGATTAAAATCAACAAAGCAATATTGAGTAAATATCCACGGCATCGAACACGCGTCGGAGAATCGCAGGCTTTGAATTGTTGTTTTGATTGTATTCATCTCGGCATATTGCATCAGCCCACCAAAGTTGGAGGCAGCAACCACAATTCCAGTTGGTTTGTCGAACGGCCCATCTTGGTTGATATCGGCAGCATTTAATGCAACATTCGACTCGTTCCTTCCAAGAATCAGCTGTGTATTGAGCCAAGAGCCCAAAAAGGTATGTGCCCCCGTCATATTGAACGTGGCCCAAAACATATCGTTCGAAAGACCAATGCGAGAAACTTGAAGGTAGGAGACACAGCCAATGATCGACCCGACGACATATACCATTCCAAGGACAATTGCAAGTTGCTGAATACGCTGAGGGATCTTGAACTTTGGTGCCATATTGTCGAAGGGCGAGGGAGATAACGGCGTACAACTTCCAGGCTTGTTCGAATGAAAGGCAAAACTCATGGTCGAACCTCTCGTGAGTTGTTTGTCTCGGTTGATGACCCAAAGCTTGATGTCGAATGTGTATTGCATGTCGTTCCATCGCACAGGCACGAGACCCGCCATGAGGCATGACACTTTGTCCAAACTCCAGCAATGGTCATTCTCCATCGACGAGGCAATGGGGTAGGCCAACAAGTAGTCGGCAATGCCAAGCATGTGTCGTGGTGGCAAATTCGAATCCACTCTTGGCTTTCGAATCCTTTGATCGAATATCATGATTGCCATTGCCATGATTGTAGATACAGCCAAGATGGTCAAGACAACACACACGCGAGCGAAACTCCCAATTTGCAGGAGGCTCCCAGTGCATGCAACCGTTTTATCCATGTTTTTGGCCGAACAAACTTGGTTGAACGCGCCCGACGGCATCACTGGCCATTGAGTTTCAAGAACGACAAGAGCCAACCAAGCCAAGGCACTGCTCCAAGGAACGTATCGAGCTGTATAACGCTGTGTAAATACCGTAAGTACGTCCTGTGTAGCATAGAGAACCCACGTGGTTTCCCCTGCTGCGACCATCGTAGCATACCATGGGCGCGGTGCAAACACAAAGCGAGTACTACCAAGACTTGACCCGCCAGCCATGGCAAGTTGAGTTGTGCTGAGTACCAAGATGGCCGTGACACCGCGAATGAAGACAAGGGGTCGCCCAATCCAAATGGAGCTCACAATGCGATTGAACCAAAACAGATTCGTGCCTTGGACTTCCATGCGAAGGAGGCATGCACCTGCAATGCAACTGATGGCCAACACCCCAAGAATAAGTGTGGTGTAGACCACGAGGTAAAAAATGAGACGTGTGGCTGATGACACCGAGCCTGTATTGGACGGCAAGTGCTGCGGAGTGTCGGCGGCGGAGATTAAAGCCAGCGTCATCAAATCCCCCTCAAAGGACACGACTTCTCGTTTGCCTTGAAGCCAGTCGTAGAGAAATACCCAGCCGTAAAATACCCACGCTGGGTCTCCTTGGAGGAGCGATTGCTCAAGCAGTGTCCAGTTCGAGCCGTTTGAAGTGCCGGCATATTGCATGATGCCAACATTCAACGTTGACATGGCGTCGGCCGCAGCTGAAACCAGTGGTGTAATAGGCGTGATCTTGGATGCAATTTCCACGAGCTTGCCAACGTAAGATTCGCAATCTAAGAGCGTCGACTGCAAAGCACAAGTGGCCCTTGGTTGAAATTGATTGCCCAACGCCATGGCAGCAAATAGCCCCGAGTACTTGTTCGATGTCACAAGGAGCGGTGGCTGGTTTACGCACGGATCGGAAAACCCAAACGTGTCTTGGACATACGGCAAGCCACTGCGATAGAAACACATGGGATTGCCGCCGTAAAAGACAAGGTTGGAATTGGACCACGATGGGGGCGTGGGTTGGAAAGCTTTAGTTGGAATGGAGTCGAATGTTGTCAAACGTGACGATCCCTGTGCATCGTCAAGGTGGGCATGAAACGCGTCGTACAAGGCCAACAGAAAAGGAGGCGTGGCCACGTAAAAAGTGTCCACGGACCCCAATTGCCCCATCGTTGTCTGAAACAAGTCAATTTGGTTTTCAATCGTCGCGATATCGCCGCCAAAGTTCATCACACTCCGGAAATCGACAACTGGTGGTTGAGTGAACGAATTGCTGGCCGACCGTATGAAGCTGCGGTTGTTTTGACTCAAAAGGTAAAAATCATAGAACACCGTCCAGTACATCACCGTTGACGTCCACGTTGTTGTTGCATACGCCAAGCGCTTGAGTGTGATGGTCGACCGCAGACCAAGTGCATTTTCAATCTCCATGGTTTCATCCATGCCTGTTTGCCACTGATTGTGCCACTGCAGTTGAAAGTAGCTGATGTTCATCGACCGCCAATAGGCCGCTTCTTGGACCGCACTTGTCGTTCCACGAGCTACAGACGTCGTGGCGAGCCATTTTTGACCAGCACTGACTTGCTCCAGCCATGATTGAATGGCTACGGTAAAGAACCCACTGTCGCCGCCGTAATTTTGCATGAAATCATCCCACACTTGGTTTCGCAACACCGTCTCAAAGTACACGGCCCCGTTGGCGTGGTATCGACTGGCACAACGTTCTTGGCGACTGGTCGTGTGGGCGACTTCAAATGCCTTGGCCAGATCAACCCAGCAGTATTGGGTCAGCAGATATCCAAATCGAGAGGCTTCCAACGCGCGCAAATTCGTTACGGCATATTCGACAGAGATCAACTCGAGCAACACCAGTCGGCGGGGATACGAAGGATATATCTCGGTCGTGGACGCTGCATCCGAATACATCTTGTCGATTGTGGCACTCGGCGACATGACATCGGCAGGTCCAGCAGAACGACCCGTGAGTCGCTTGTTGAAAATGTCAACTACTAGCGCCTGGGCGCCATTCGAGATGTATCCAGCCCACCAGAGATCGTTGGCGGAAGTTGCGTCAAAGAGGTGAACATAGTATGCCGAAGCAGCCGCCGTGACGAGGGCATACCCACAACCGACGAACGCGACACTGTTCTGGCGCCATCGGGGAGTCCTGGGACTTGGGTTTGATTTGGCACCGCGGGGTACCACGTGCCTACTCATCATATCTCGTCAGTGACTGGTGCCCTTGAGAATACATGTGGGTTTTGCTTTCTTGGTCTATGAATAGCTCATCCCAAATCCTAGTCACTCGCGAGAAATGATGGACCTTTGTAGAATTGTTCATTCGATTCGAAATTTGTTTGATTTTCACTTCCAATCGAATCGACTCGATTTTCCAATCTCCAAACCAATCGAATCACAGGAGGGAAATTTTCTGTGCACGCTTTTTTCGTACTTTGTACTCGGAGTATCACTTATACCGATTGTCATCAGAAGACCTCTCAACCAAAAAATGGACCACTGGATCACTGACGAAACAAGTTCATGAATTCAATCAATATTTACATGTTAACGATATATATGTGCCGTCGTTCGTATTTCATGCTGATTCAACGTTCCATATTCCGTCGCCGCGATGGGGATGCTCTAAGAGCATCTCTACAAAGTTCTTGGCCAGTGACGTGCTTGTCTTGCTCGGCTGACAACCCACATCTTGATCTCGAACGTGTAGTTGACTGTCTTCCAGAGCACATGCATTACACCTTCAAAACGTCGTTCAGACTCCAAGAACGACCACCTTTCATCCAATACAGTCGTGACCGCTAGAAAGTAGTCTGCAATTCCAAGCAAATGTCTTGGCGTCGATACAAGCGTTCGTCGACAATCGACAGTGCTAAACGCAACTGCAATCACGATTGACACGCCTAAAATGCCCAAGTGCCGCAACTCAAACTCCCAATTCGAAGTAACCTGCCAGTATTGGGCTAGCTCCATCCCTTGTGCTAGTGAAGTCCATGCGGGCCAGTTGAAGCACGCTCTTTAAACGCCACAATACAACCAAATGCCCGAATTCTCGCCTAATCAGAGATGGACCTTCTTGAGCGTAGCCCAGAGTGCGTCGTCTGTATATTCGTCGAACGGATCCGAGTTGCGCAGCGTGCCCTTGACGCGCACGGGGTTTATGGGATGATGGCAAGCTCGCTGCAGTGCTTCTGGAGGCCGACCGTCGCGATGTCGACGCCGTCGATGCGGTTGAGGAGGCGACCGATCGGGTTCGTGTCGAGGAAAGCAATGGATGCTTCGAGGAGACTCTGCAGCATGTCGGCGAATAGGGTTTTGGCGCCATGGAGACAGAAGAGGTGGATGGAAGGATATACGACAGTCGCGGCGGTCAAGAGGCCATAGACGAGCATGTAGGACGTGGTTTTGTCCGCAAAGGCGGCGGGCGAGAGCGTCGTGCTTTCATTGGACTAGTGGGAGAGCCAAGCGTCGTTGGCGAGCCGGAAGCCTTCGACCGCCAGTGTGGGGAGCACCGTGACGGTGATGGCAGGCCAGCCGCCGATGGTGCGGATATACTGAAGGACGACGGCCTTGGATACGCAGTCTTCGTCGACGACGAGCCTAAGAGAGGCTCACGCCCTTCTGGCCAAACACCATCGACCGCTACTTGGGCCACGCATGGCAACGCTCGAGCCACCGACGGCTTTGCTAGTTCCTGTTGGCTAGGTAAAGGAAAAATGGATAGCATGTGCCGCCATCGCTACCGTAAAATAGCATGAAATAGTCGTAAAGTACCGAGCCTCTTGGCGCTGCGTCGCATGAATTCAAAAATCAAGAGGCAATTAACGCACGCAAATTCGTCGCGGCGATTTAAGTGAAGCAAAACCAGCATACGAGGGACATTTTCGATCCAGTGGAGTCGCATGTTGAAATTGTCAACCTTCAGCACCCGTATTCGTAGGCCATTCGAGGTGCAATGACACCACAACGGTTTACTAGTATTGGCGGATGGCGAGTCAAGGAAATGAAGGTACGACACTGAGGGGGCTGTCGAGACCACAGTCGAGGCGCGCGACAAGAACACCATCAAGAGAACAAAACACGCTGATTGGCTTTGCACTGTGGGGCATCTCATAAGTGAGTGACCCCTAGAGCTTGCGAATGATGGGTTTTGCGTAGCCTACATGTATGAATCAGCAAAGTGTTGTCTGTCAAATTAGTTTTGACAGTGGCGAGTGCACGATTCACAGTCAACCAACACTTTCCAATCAATTCTAATTCATTTGTAAATGTTTTCACGCGTAACGTTAGCTAATACTCCCATAAAATCTGTTCGGAAAAGCCAAGATCCGTGTGACCATGGACGGGATGCTAACCGAATACGTCACGGCCACTTGCTTAGATTGACCTTACGAGCGTCATTGTAATGTGAAGACGAATATGACATTACGTTAAAAAAGCATGGAACTTGAACCATGAATAGACGACATGAACTAGGCGACTACGAGAGCCTCTAGCGGGGTAGCAGTGTAATGGGTAACGCATTCTAGGCTGCGGCAGCCAATTCATGACGATTTGGCGGTATATCAAACTCATGCGGGATCTCAACTTGGAAGATGGTGGTTCACTAAACACCGCGTCAAGAGATAACACAAAGTATTGCACCCAAACACGATTCCCACGATTGCAACCAAACGGGGCAAGTACCCGATTGTTATACTGGCACTTTCGCACACGACTTGAAAGTCCACTTGAGTTAGCTGACATTGCTTGTTGATCGACATCGAATGACGAATAGGCGACGCAAAGCTCCATGTCATGACGACGAGCCAGACGAGAATGCTGTTGGCTGTGGCATAGTACGCCGTATAGTCTTGTGTCAAAGCCATGGCAATGTCATTGACGATCGCAACCATCCACGTGATTTCATTGGCTGCCAACAAGGTTTTGTACCACGGGTCTTGGATGACATCGAAATAGGAGATTGAGCCATTGAAGACCAACTGCAAAGTGGAAGTGGAGAGGAGGGCGACGGCTGTGAGACTTCGAACAACCAGCAGTGGTCGACCGATCCAAACGAGGGCGCCGACACGCTGGAGCTCCAAACAGTTCAAGACTTCAACCATGCCATGACTAATCAGGACGTAGAGCAACATGATGCTGGCAATGCCAATCATGGCCCCTGTGATGTAGTACACCGTGTTGCGGAGGTAAAAGGCCAGCGCTGTTGGCATCTCTGCAACATTGACTTGATTTTCGAAATGGGACATCTGGTGCGTGAGAACAGTCAGTGTTCCAGTATCTCCTTCAAAAGTTACAACTTCGCGAATTCCGACCGCCCAATCACTCAACAAACTCCACGTAAACCCCGTAAAATCGACATGTTCTGGGTCCAATAGCTTGAGTCGATAGAGAAGGACGGGGAAGCTTGAGTTCTGCTGGCCGTATTGAATAAGTTCAATGTTTAGCGCTTGGATGGCGGTATTGGATGCCAAGACATATGGAGCCAGGGCATTCAAGTACGACCCCATGAAGGTAGTGACAAATGCGACAGTCTGTGTCAAAAATTGTTGGCAAACATGTTCAAAACCAATGTTTTGGTCGCATATGCGAACAATGTCATTGGACGTTATCGTGGACAAGTTTCCCAGAACGATCGACTCAATCAATGTCTCGCGCGAGGTTGTGTATGATTCATAACTAGCAACTGAATTACATTGAATGCTCGCAGAGAGTAAGGTTTGGAGCCCCATTGTAATCGCCATCGCTGCAAAAAGGGGTAGCTGAGGGCACGTGGGGTCCCCTCCCAGAGTCAAAAAGTTAATGTTCACCCACGCTTGTGGTATGGACCAAAAGGTGGCTGAGGGGTCGGTGATTTGCGTGTACGCGGTCATGCCAGAGCTATTTTGCGACAATATAGTCCTCAATGTTGCTTTCACAAGTCGCAGTGTCTCCTTGACGATGGCCGGACAAGGCAGAAATCGCATGTCGATTGATCCAAACGGACCCACGGTGTTGGAAAAGATGCCAAAGGAGGCCACTAACGGGGCGACCAGCGTGCCATTTTGAACTAGAATGGTTTGGATGGTGGTGTTGGCAAATGCAAAGGCGGGACTGGAGCGAATGAGACTGAGCCCACGGAGACTGCTGCTGCTATTCGGCGCCACGGCGGCAAAATCACTGGCGAGGCCCCAGTACATTTTGAACGTCGACTGCTCGTTCAGTCGAAATGTCGTTTCTTGATTTTGCAAGGAAAATGAATACGACATCCCAAAGACGTTTTGTACGTGGTACGTGTTGATAAGACCAACACGCTTGAAATTTTGCCACTGGGTCACAAACGCTTCTATTCGATAAGTTTGCCACACCTCGATTTCACGGGGTATGGATAGCTGAACTGGAGATGCGATGGTCGAGAGCCAAATTTGGCCCACCGCCGTTCGCCGTAAGTCATTGGCAATCGCACTGTCAAATGCCGCGCCCCAGCACATGGAAAACTCATCGAATCGAATGTTTCTCAAAATGGATTCCAAAAAGACAGCGCCATTGGTTGTCATGTGTCGGCATCGCATTTGCCGCGTAGCGCTGTTGGCGAGTTCCCAAGTTTGATTGAAATCGACGAAACAGTATTGGGTGAAAATCCACGGCACTGCACACGCATCGGTTTGACGGAGCCCACGAATCGTGTCTTCGATCGAATTCATCTCTGAATATTGCATCAAACCTCCAAAGTTGGAGACTGCAACGACTGCTCCTGTCGGGTTGTCGAACGACCCATCTTGGTTGATATAAGGTGCATTCAATTGAATATCCATCTTGTTTGTACCTAGAACGAGCTGCGTATTGAGCCAAGTGCCCAAGAAGGTATGGAACCCAGTCATATTGAAGCTCGTCCAGAACATATCGTTGGCCAGAGCCACGCGCGATACTTGGAGATACGAGACACATCCGACGATGGAACCAATCGCGTACATCATTCCAAAGACGACAGAGATTTGCTTGAGCCAGCGCAGAGGATACAAGAATGGCTTGGCTTGACTACTGGTAGTCAGAGATGGCAACGAAGACGATGCTGTGTTTTCCAGTTGATGCAAGTGAAAACCAAAGCTCTTGGTCGAGCCTCTCGTGATCTGTTTGTCTCGGCTGACGACCCACAGCTTGATATCAAACGTGTAGTGGACATTCTTCGAGGACACGTGCACGAGACCTGCCATGAGGCACGACACCTTGTCCAGACTCCAATGACCATCCAGGACTTTTGGGGCTGCAAGAAAGTAGTCGGCAATTCCAAGCAAGTGTCTTGGAGTCGATACACCTTTTCGTTGACGATTGAAGGTGGTAAACACAATCGCAATCACCATCGACGCGCCCAAGATGCCCAATATAGCACTGACGCGACCCAAACTCCCAATTCGAAAAAGGCTGCCAGAACATGTAAGTGTTTCATCCATGTTTTTGGCCACGCATAATTGCTTAAACTCGCCCGACGGTAGTATAGGCCATTGGGTTTCAAGTCCCACAAGTGCCAGCCAAGCCAATACACTACACCATGGAGTGTACCGAGGCGTGTGGTACTGCGTGAATATCGTGAGTACGTCCTGCGTGGCATAGAGAACCCACGTGACTTCGCCGGCGATGACCATCGTGGCATACCATGGTCGAGGTGCAAACACAAAACGAGTGCTCGTGGGACTTGACCCTTGGCCCATGGAGAGTTGAGTTGTGCTGAGCATCAAAATGGCTGTGACCCCGCGGATAAACACAAGGGGACGGCCAATCCAAATCGAGCTCACGATACGATTGAACCAAAAGAGATTCGGACCATGCACTTGCAAGCGAAGAAGACACGACCCAAGAACACAAGCAATACCAAGCACACCCAAAATGAATGTCGTGTAACCAACAAGGTAGTAAATGAGACGCGTGGCAACTGAAATCGAGTTGGCATTGGACGAGAAAAGCTGCGGTGTCGAGGCAGAGGAAATTAAAGTCAACGTCATCAAGTCACCTTCGAATGACACAACCTCGCGCTTCCCTTGGACCCAGTCGTACAGCATGATCCATCCGTAAAAGACCCATTCTGGTTCGTCCGCTTGGTGGAGGGACTGTTGCAAGAGCGTCCACCGGGTCCCGTTGGAGTTGGCAGCGAATTGCATGATGCCGACAGTCAAAGCAGTAAGAGCGTCGAGCGCAGCAGGGGCGAAGGGAGCGACTTGTTGTGCAACTTGGCCTACGGTTTGGAGGGAGTCAAGACAGTTTGGGACGAGTGATTGCAAGGCACACGTGGCACTTGGTTGAAATTGATTGCCTAATGCCATGGCAGCAAAGAGGCTCGAGTACTTGGTGGCTGTCACAAGAAGCGGCGGGAGGGTCACGCACGGATCGGAAAAACTAAACGTGTCTTGGACATACGGCAAGGCGCTGTGGTAGAGGCACATAGGATTGCCGCCGTAAAAGACATGGTTGGAATTGGACCACGCGTGAGGTGTGGGTTGGCGATGGTTGGAATGGCGTCGAAAGTAGCCGACAAATCCAATAATGTCAGGGCGTCGTCGAGGTGGGAATGAAACGCATCGTACAAGGTCAAGAGAGCAGCAGGCACACCCACGTAAAACGTATCGAAAGACCAAAACGGTCCCACCGTTGCCCGAAACAAGTCGACTTGGCTTTGGACTTTTGATCTTCCGCTTGGAGGCTGATCCAACTCTCGAAATCGATTACCGGTGGCAGCGTCAACGAATTCTTGGCCGACCGAACGAGGCTGCGGTTGAGCGACGCCATGAAATAGAGATCGTACAATACCGCCCAGTACATCACCATCGACGTCCACGTTGCCGTGGTGTAGCCGAGGCGCTTGAGTGTGATGGTCGATCGCACACCCAGGGCATTTTCAATTTCCATCGTTTCGTCCACACCTGTTTGCCAATGGTTGTGCCACTCCAGTTGGAAGAAGCTGATGCCCATCGACCGCCAATACACCGCTTTTGGGCAACGGTTGTCGTCGCACGTGCTGCGGCCGTTGTAGCGAGCCACTCTTGGCCGGCAGGGACTTGCTCCAACCATGACAGAATGGCAATGGTAAACATGGCGCCGTCACCGGCGTAATATGCGATGAGATCGTCCCAAATTTGATTCCGCAACACCATTTCAAAGTACACGGCCCCGTTGGCGTGGTATTGACTGGCACAGCGTTCTTGGCGACGGGTCGAGTGGGCCACTTCGAATGCCTTGGCCAGATCGACCCAACAGTATTGCGTCAGCATGTTCCCAAAGGCAGCAGCGTCCAACGTACGCAAATTCGTCACGGCATACTCGACCGAGGGCAATTAAAGTAAGGCCAACATACGCGGATACGTCTCAGTCGTTGCATCATCCGCGTACGTCTTGTCGATGGTTGCAGCCAAGACATCGGCCGATCCTGAAGCCCGCGTCGCGAGTCGCATGTTCAAAATGTCGACAATCAAGACCTGGTGTCCGTTGGACGTGAACTTGGCCCACCAAAGGTCGTTGGCCGACGCTGGGTCGAATTGAGAGAGGTAGAACACCGAGGACACTGTGGACGCGAGGATGTATCCGCAGCCAAGGGCTGTGATCCCATATCCACGGGAAGTCTTTGCGTAAACCATACATGACTTGGTAGTCTCAGGAAGCACGAGCATGTGCTCACCCCAAGAGATGCCCAATCGACAAAGCAGGTTTACGCGATGAAACGCCTCAAATCGGAGGTGACATTACAACATGGGAACAAAATCACATAAATCGCACATTTGAGAGGTGGCCCCAATGTGATGGAGGGGTGTGTGTCCGTGACGTGTGCGTTGAAAAGATTTGTCGTGGCGGTGGGTGGGGCGTTAAATGTAAAACATTCAGGGTGTCTTCACTGACGGTGACAGGTGCATTTCCAATAGCTCGTGTGAGTTTTAGATTTTCGATCGATGGTTTCATACTTGTGAGAAACAAGATTGGCCATCGTGGTTGTGACAAAGCGCTCACTTCCTCGTCGCTCTGGAGCTCCTCGAGCCAGCTCCTTCACTTGGGCTAAAGGAAGCCTTAGAAACATTTGTCAAACGTTGCTGACCAAATCGGACTTGCTCTTTCTGATCAACAAGAGCCAAGGGAGATTGATTCCCGTGAAAATGCATGGATTAAATAGATTGACCTGCTCTCTACTGCGGTCCACTCGTTGCTGCGTCCATCTTGTCCATGTACCCGCCTTCCGTGACCAAGTCGTAAAAGATGCCGCCGCCTTGGCCGACGAGCGCCGTCGGTGTGTCGCACTGGGCAAGCGTCCCGTGGTCAAACACAAAGATGCGGTCGCAGTCGAGTACTGTGTCGAGGCGATGGGCGATGGTCAACACCGTCGACGTAGCAAACTCTTCGCGGACGACGCGCTGCAGCAGCTGGTCCGTCGCGTGGTCGATGGCGGCCGTGGCTTCGTCCAGCACAACAATCTTGGCCTGGCGGAGGAGCGCCCGCGCCATGCAGAGCATCTGCCGCTCGCCCACGCTAAAGTTCTCGCCGTTTTCGTCCACGGTCTGCAGCAGCTTGTTGGCATCGCTGCCGATGCGGTCGTGGAGACGGACCTTCTTGAGCGCGGCCCAGAGTGCGTCGTCGGTATATTCGTCGAACGGATCCAAGTAGTTGCGCAGCGTGCCTTTGAAGAGCACGGGGTTTTGTGGGATGATGGCGAGCGCGCTACGGAGCTTCTGGAGGCCGACCGTCGCGATGTCGACGCCGTCAATGCAGATGCTTCCTTCGGCCACGTCGTTCATGCGGAAGAGCGCCATCATGAGACTCGACTTGCCGGCACCCGTGCGACCCACGATGCCAATCTTTTCGCCGCCGCCGACGCAAAAGCTCACGTCCTTGAGCACGAGCGGGTCGCTGGCCTTGTAGCGGTAGCTCACGTGGTCAAAGACGAGCGCGCCTTGGGCTGGCCACGCAGTGAGGCTCTCGTCCACGGGCGTGTGGCGCGCGCCTTCCGCGCCGATGCGGATGTACTCGTAGAGGCGCTCGGGCGAGATGAGCGCCATTTCGAGCTGGGCCCAAATGTTGACAAGGCTGGCCAAGTTGGCGGGGATGCCGAGGCCGTACGTGATGACGAGGCCGACGAGGCCAGGCGAAACGGCATCGTGCATGACAACGATGCCCATGAGGAGGGCAAACACGATCGAGCACGAGATGAGTTCAACGCGGAGGGCGAACCACTGGTTGGCAGCGATGACGACAAAGCGCGCGCCGCAAAACATCTCGAGCAGGTC